>KN825390.1:0-20179 GCA_000827395.1 Paxillus rubicundulus Ve08.2h10 | reverse complement strand
TCTGTTCACCTCCCGCAGACACCCCGGAATCGAGCCAGGCAGCTGCATCATTAGGCAACTCCTTCACGAAGTTTTCACTAATTTTACTCTCAGCTACATCGTTTTTTGAGCTGGGTATAGTAAAGTCCCCCCGCGCATTTAGCCATATCTAAGGGTTTGGACTATTTAGTTGTGTTGCTTTTGACAATCTACTCCGGATTTTCGGCGCGTAGGGCAGGTGCCAGCACTCAAGGGCGGCTCGTGAACGCCTTACGCCAGGGGAACCTCATTTATGCTTCTGCGATGTTTGGTGAGTTCCAATTCTATCTCTATCCTCCAACACCTCCTGATAACATTAAACAGCAGTGTGCATTGCGAGCATCGCGTTCTTTTCGCTACCGGTGAGTAGCTGAGAAGTTGTTCGGACAGCGGAGCTCACCACGCGGCATAGATCACCATAGGTCTCGGTGGACTGTTTAACATGTAAGTTCCATTCAAGAATCTCTAACCGCAGTGGCAACTGAACGCCATGCAGATTTCAGGCGGTTCTGCATGGAGTCCTTGCCACGAGAATTCTGTTCGACCTTCGCGAGGCAGGGAAAACCGGATTGACTGATGCCTTTTCGGTAACGAATATGCATTTCGCATCCATACCGATGTATAGCATCGGGGAACGATCACGCCAGGGGCACGGGGTTGTCTGTGAAGTTGAAGAGTAAACAGTTGGAGCTACAATTGCCGCAACCAGGTCACCAGTACATTAAAAATCATGTATCAATCCAATATCGATCGTCCTATTTTATGATGCATTTCTCCATGCCTTGATTGGCCAGCGAATTTGAACGACATTGAACCTGGCCCAAGCTATGAGGTGAATGGCCATGACATTGGGATAATGTGTCGACGGCTTGCTTCATAGACGGATTGGTCACCAGTCTACCGGTACTAGAGGCTGGTTTGATGTCACTTTTGCGTGTGCAGTAGATTCGCCGAGAAGAGCGCGAAACGCATCTCTGTGGCCCAGGCACTCATCTGGGTCATATAACACACCAGGAATTTCAATGTTTTAAGGGCCTTGGAATAGATTTCAGAATGGAATTGAAAAATATTATGTTATACATACCCTCGTTGGTATAGGTAAGGAGTATTGTATCTAAGGGGTCAACAGAATAACTGCGAAAATATGTCGTTATGTGAAAGATTGCTTCAGAAATTTCAATATTCTAACCACTCCATAACATATTTCGTAATACTTTTCAGAATTTGATATTCTTCATCACATTCTATGACCTCTTAATATTAAAGTATTATTATATTTTTACCCACTGAGAATCGTTCACATAACAAAATATTTTGCAGCTATTCCATTGACCCCTTAAATATAAGATTTTTCAATTCCATTGTGAAATCTATTCTCGGGCCCTCAATGTTTTGAAGTGTGTAACAGTAGCACGGCGCGATCATGAATGGTAGCTTGCATTCAGCCTAGTGGCTTTCATTTGTCTACTCTCGTGTTCTGGCAATGGACAAGCAGATCGGCCCCAGCGCTAACCACCCAGATTATGATCGCTATGATAGCACTCCCGTACCCAGCAGACATAACCTTATTTATTGTGATCGGCACAACCACACGGTTTCCTCTATGTGAAATCAAACCGTGGCCCAATACTCCGAGATGTACCTCGATGAAAGTATGCCCCAATATATTTCCCGAAAATCGGTCGAAAGCGATGTAGACGACAACATGATAAAGGGGGAAAAAAACCCCTGGACCAAGAAACGAACGAGCCGCGACAGGGGGGTATGCTGTGCACGAAGAACGAAATGAAGTAGCGTGTAACGCTGGATATGAGAGCTTTGGTAGGTGACAAGCGAAAGGATAGCCAGATGGTAGGTATGATGCAAAGTCGGCTGAGGTATGTGCCAGGATGATGTACCACTGACTGATAAGCTTGGCTGACGTAGATATTATACTGCGATGCCGCGTGGCAGGAGTATGATGGAACCCTAAGTTCAAGAACCAGTGTAGCTCATTCCCCTAGCAAAGTGCTGCCCGCTTGGCACGAGAATTGCATCACCGCCGATAGCGCCGTTGCCGTTACCCATTGCGATGTAGGAGGTATTGGCTCGCCGAAATTGCGGGGGTGGAGGCGGAGCAGTTGAACGCCATCTACCTTCCCATGCCCGAAGCGCAGCCACAAACCCGGGATTCGGATTGATGCAAGGTCTACGGCGCTTGACTAGTGCATGTGCCTGATCGTAAGACATCCCAAGGTTGTGGATGAGGTAAGCAATGACGATTGCTGGTGAACGGGAAATACCCTATCATCCCAGCATTGGATGAGTCAGCACTGTTGATGTGCGCAAGAACGCACCTGCTGGCAGTGAACAAGAACATTCCCCCCACCACTGAGAGCACTCGATATGTACTGGCATGCACCTTCGAGATGTGGCTTTAGATCCGCGGTGGGTTTGTCAAGAATGTCAATTTTGAGACATCGGAACCCGTCCTTGTCCGATATTGGCAACCACGGAGCATCCAGGACCTGAACCACATGAGTGATGTGATTACTTGCGAGTAGCTCACGGTCCATTGTTGCAGATATGGAGCCGAGGAACAGAGAGCCAGATGTCGTGTTTAACATGGGGTAGACGGATGGGATAGCGGGGGAGGATGGGTGGGGATAATGGGTAGGAAGAATTTGGTGCATCGGGGTGCACATAGCCTCCATGACTTCCGGTGCCATTCCGTCGAAACGAATCATCGTTGGGGAAACTGCGTGCAAGTGATAAGAAAGTGTGCGATGGGGTGGATCTAAGAGGCTGCAGTGTGCGGCGCAAGGGCCACCTCGGGTTGATCAATGACGTTCTACGAGGAAAGCGAAAGGAGATGATATGCACTGGAGGAACATTGCGGCTTGCGTGTAGAAATACTCGGGAGTGAGTGGAGTTCTCCGTTGCCTATTTCAGATCAATACAGGATCGTGACGCTCAGGCTATAGCCTGCTATGGATATCTAGTTCACTGGGCAGCACAGCTCAGGATCTGCTGGCCTGTACTTCTTAGGGCTGCCCTGGGCTGCCCTGGGCAGCTCTGAAGCATCTCGACGCGGAAACTTACTTCATCGCTTCCACTGCCACCGTCCCTGGACGTCGGACCTTGATGCAGTACTCCTGACGCCCTGGGCAATGCCAATACCGTATACCGTGACTGTATATACCTTGTGACTTCAAAGCTTCAACTTCCAATCGCCATGAGGCCCAACCGTGCATGCGTGCACGTCTAGGCACGCCTAGGCCATCGTGATGAAGTTATTGCGCTTCTCTTGCTGCATGTTCGACCACGACGAAACCAAAAATGTTGTGCCCGTTCGGGCCGTTCCGTTTTTGCTTCGGATGCTGTCCCAGTTTCGGACCTTTGCGCGCCGCGCGGCAGGTCCATGAACACTGTCCCCGACGAATGGGTGACTAGCCACCAACTACTATCAAACGTACATCATTAATTCTAATCCAGACTTCACCCACGTAAAGCCTTGAATATCGAACGTCGGAAGATCCTTGGCTCCGTCTCATAAGGACCACTGGACCTGGAATGTACGTATAGATGGACACTGCACCCAGTAATACGGGATCCAAACCCAGCGGGGCTTGCTACCGGATAATGCGTCCAGGCCACTCTTGCATCAATGTCCGCTACACGCTGCGATGACTCATCAGTCAAGATCTGGTGTGCTCGGAGCCTCGTTGGTGACACGACGGCCTCTGTCACGGTAAACATCTACACTTCCTAGATTCAAACCCCCCAATCCGCCTCAAGTATGTTCATTCCCAGTTTAGCCTCTTCATATCATCTCGTGCATGTATATCATGTGACCGATCAGACAGTGATTGCTTGCGGAGATAACAAGGAGGTATCTGTCAACTGTCTCGGCGAAATTTGTTTTCATTCATAGCACTTGACCATCCACGATGGATGCTCATCATGCTCTCGAAGGCCATCGTGAACACGAGTCTATGCTTCGCCACCCACTGGCAGGGTTGACTTGTTCCTTCATCGTGAACATATCCCAGCTCAATGGCTGTGCGCCAGCCTCCAGGGTTGCCTTCACGGACACATTCCCTCCCGTGCGGTGTGCCACAGTATGCAGACCCGACGTTCAAGCGCAACATCAAGTCACAAACCAGGTTTCTCCGCGCTGTGGGAAAGAGGACGAGATCCCACCCACCTTTCCACCAGCTGTCAAAGTCATCAATGATGTGGTGATCTACCAACAATGAGTGAAGATGCGGCATTGAAAGTCGGCACCCCTTACCCATGCCATGCCCTACCTCAGCGACTGCAGTTCAGGGAATAAAAAAGTCTCAATTCAGGGCGCTGCCCCCACGGAAATCGCGGAGGAAGCCTCGCCCCGATGTCACTGTATCATAGCCTTCCAAGCCACTGCCTCTTGGCACCGACAATGTTAATAAGAGGTGGTCTCGGTGAAGTAGCCCTGAAGTCGTGAGGTGCACTTAGCACTTGCAGCCTTGATGAATTACTCCGTTTGATTTCTTATCGACGTACCGTCTTGAATTGACCCTGAGGCTTGATGCGCTGATATGCTCAATAGCCTTCATTGGCACCTGTCAAGCCCTTCACAAGGCATTCTTGTCCGTCCGTTGTGGCACAATATCATGACATTCCAGCCCAATGGAAAGGCACTGATCGACAACTGTCAGGTCGCTTTTAATGCCAATCTCAGACTCGCATCGTTCCTATACTACTTCTGCCTCGAGGAAATATCGTTTTCCTACGTACAAATGACGAGTAGGAAGTGCCCGCATTAACTTATGAGATCTGGGCACCAGCGCCCATAGAGTTGCTCGATGATTCCCCTGACGGCAACCTGTTTTCCCATCTTGGAGATGATTCTAGCGTTTACCCTTTGCAGGAACTGCCAAGATCGCCTCGTTATAACGCCAAGATCTGGATGCCCCAGATCTTCTTGGATGGTTTCGCAAGTAGGGAGACCCTATGCACACCCAGACTGCCCTTTCGAACGTACAGTCCCAAGCATGCATTAGACGCGTACCAGCACGCCTTAGATAGCATGGTGGCGATACTTGATTCGTGCGATGCTGTCGGAACATTGTTCTGTATCACGACGTGCTTATCGGTATCATTATCTAGGCGCTACACACACCGGAGGCTGAGAAAAGTCAGCTGTATGTCGTACGGCACGTTAATGTTCTGATGTTGAGCTGGGTACACCACGAACCGATGTCCATTTGTTTGTAGCGCGGTTGTTCCGCCTTCGTTTATTTTTGCGGTGCAAGGACCTTCGCGTGGTACACATGCCGAATAAGACGGAATTCCGTGCGCGATAGAAGAGTCAAAAACCGACGTGGAGTGTTTTTCCTCTAGAGGCGGAGCGGACCTGTCTGCCAAACAAGCAGGGTTATTCAGGACTTGGAAATCCTGAAAGTCGTCCATATGATCCCCGACATAGAGCCGAAGTTACCCAGAGCCTCTGCCGAGGTCCCTTTCTAGATATCGAGGCAGAGGAAGAATCAACCATGGATATCCAGGACATGATCCGGGGTAAAACACTCGGGAACCTCGGAACCCTGTGATGAACCTATTGGAAGTCAGAACTACAGAAGCAAAGGGATCACAGGCCCAGCGGATGCCCGAGTATAACGTCCAGGGTAGCCGAGGACGCTTCTGCCATCATCGCGTTCAAATTCCCTTGGAGCCGTGCATGCGTGTATGGCATGCGGGACCGAAGTGATGACACTCTTACTTCGGGCGACCATGGGTCAGGAATATTGTCCGCATGTCCGCATCTTCGTGGGGCCTTTGGGTCATGTCGAAAGGCCCATGACCTCCGGAGGAGACAACGTGGGCCTGACGAGCATCTTCATTGTTATCTGACCACTGGGCTGTGACAGCGACTGCTGCCACGCAAGAGCAACAATGAAGACTTGCGTCCTGAGGGTCTGTTGATTCAGGCCAACATGCTGCGGATATTAGTGGCGTGGGCACTACGAAAGATAAGTTCATCAGCTATTGTGGCGGGTAATTTTGGACTTGTTCAAGAAATCTAGAACGTGAACGCCTAGACATGAGACCCCCACAGAGACGCTGTTGAATCGTGCATACATGATGGATACGGTACAGCAGCTCAAAGGTGTATTGCGATCGAGAGTTTCAGCCTAGTGAGCCCACGTCGGCTGGGGTTGGCACAGATCCCACAAAAACTAACGTTGAGCTGATCATATCACGGCCATTAATGAGACGTCAGATCATGAAGATTGCAAAAAAAACTAGTCGTGAGGGTATGGACTGTTGGCAAAGGGGGGAGAGAGGGGTAGGGAGCGAGAAGTAGGCGAAAGCGACGTCGGCATTCAAAGTAAAAAGACAATGTCGTCCTAGTGAGTAGTCTACAAAACCACGCAGTGGTGTTTCTTGCTGTTCTTGGGTCGGCTAAGGAGAGCAGCCCGCGTAGCGTACTGGAAGACCTCACGAACACCTTCACCCGTTCGCGCTGAGCACTCGAGATAGTGCTTAGCACCAATCTTGCTGGCCACAGCCATACCCTGCACAGAGTTTGCATGTAACTCATGTGAGGAAATTTTAATAATGGCGACTCACCTCCTCTGGAGTAACTGGACGCTGGCTCGTCTTCCTGAGCTCATCAATCACTCTGGGGTCACGTCTCAGGTCTTTCTTGCAGCCGACGAGGATGATAGGTAGGCCAGCGCAAAAGTGCATGACCTCAGAAATCCACTAAATTCGGCATGTGCTGTTAAGACGGACCAGGGGAGCAATAATGGAGTACGATGGGGCACACCTTTTCCTGAACGTTGTCCAAAGAATCTGGTGAGTCGACCGCAAAGCAGATTAGAATGACATGAGAGTCTGGGTAACTAAGAGGTCGGAGACGGTCATAGTCCTCCTGCCCGGCGGTATCCCATAGCGCCAGCTCGACGTGTTTCCCATCAACCTCGACGTCCGCAACGTAGTTCTCGAAAACGGTGGGAACGTAGACCTGAAAGGAATTGAGACGTCAAGGACAAGCGAGACGAAGAGTATGCAGAAAAGCACCTCAGGGAATGTTCCTTTGGAGAAAACTATCAACAAGCAGGTCTGTTTCAGAGATATCAGAATGGTTGTTGCGCAGTTGGAAAGAAAGAGAAATGGAGACCTTTCCGCAAGCACCATCACCAACGATGACAAGTTTCCTCCTGATTTCAGACATTATTTGAACGTAGAAAGTAGGACGTTGTTCGTAGAGCGGGCGCTGTTGGAGATGATGGTGTTGAGCGAGACAAGGAGTCGTATGATGATACAAGGCGGCCTTTTAATCGCTCTTTCAAACCTCAACGCATCGGGCAGGCTGTGCCACACCTGTGCCGACTAGAGGCCTGTGCACAATGCCGTACAGCCTCACATTTGGGCCTTGGCTCTGAGACATTATCCTCTCCTAAATTGCCTAGACAAAATATATTGTACGGCTGTGGAAACCATGTATGACGTCACCGACGTGGAAGACGGGTCATGTCAGTGACAAGCCGCCACAGCTCACATATTCACCCTCAGGCCCGTGACTACCCATTTTGCAAATCTGTATCTCGTCTGCGAACCATGATCCAAAATCCATCTTGACAGGTTGGCGGAAATCAAGTTGTGTACCAGGATTTACCAGTGACGTGAGAAGAGACCTATATGAGAAGGGCTGGCGTGGCCCTCTCGCCTTGGGCTTGCGGTACATTGTATTTAGAATCGTGCAGTGGAGCTGACAGAAAGACGCTCGCGTCTGTGGCAACAAGAGAGAGACCCGAAGTGGATAAACGAACCTTGAGTGGACGACGGTCTGTGACAAAACCAGCTTCTTTGAAGGCTTTGTTGACCAGCTCTGCGAAACGAATGAGTGAAACAACGATGACTGCACTGCGGATATCCAAATATTCACCACCAACTCTCCTGAGCCGTCGTGCGTCCTCGGTCTCTGACGAGGGTCCGAGCCAAAGGACGTGTGCGTTGTCTGGGTTCCCTTGATCCGGCTGCATGATATCCATCATCCGTAGGGGAACGGACAGACGTTTGCCGGAGAGAATTTTCGCAATCTGTGGCCTAAGGGTCTCCAGATGGGAGAGCGCTTGCGAGAGGGTCTTTCTCGTGTCGCTCGGGTCATTGTCAGGGGCTGCATTTGATGACTCCGATTCAACGAGCGACATGACCCCAAAAGTCAGATGAAGCCGGCGCGGAGCAACCACTATGGATCGATCAAGGCCAGGCAGCGCTGGTGTAGTTTGTAGCAATCTGTTTGTGAATGAAGAGACGGCTTCTTGCAGTGGTGTATGATGTCCCTGCACATAAAGCAAGTCAGCTGGGGCTGCACATGATTGCCCAAAGATCTGGTGCCAACTATTGGGAGAGATAAGACTGGAGTATCCGATAAACAGCTGAAAGTCATCGTGATTCTTAAACGACTCACAATGAGTCGCTGGAGGCTTCGCTGGAGGCTTCGCTGTGTTATTTCCAACGTTGGCGCCGGATCCACCACTGCGGGAGCCCCTGCTGGCAGCAGAGGAGAGCCCCGCGATATTACGGTTCATCGCCATGAGTACGAGATAGCGTGTTAGCCTGAAGTGCCCGTTCTTGCTTGTGGAAGTACGACAGCGTAAACTCCGTTTATTACTCAACTTGGATACACCCCTATCAATAACTATCACTACTGTGCAGACGCAGTATACCAAGAAACCGGTATCGCCGATAAAATGATGCTGACATACTAGTGGAAGGAGGAAAAATAAAGATGGTGAACGTGAGTCGTGGTTTTGTGGTTCCTAGCATCGGGCACCGGTAATATCAAGTTCGGCCATCTGTGGTGCTGCTTGGCCTAGATCTATGTCAGCAAGGACCCAGACCTGTAGCCTGATCGGCGCACGCAGAATGGATAGGAATGGCTCAAAGAGCCCTGGTGTCTGTGATGTGTGGTTGTTGCACAGAAGAACGAACCGATAGAAAGATCCGTTTGGGTGAATCAGGCCTCTGTCGTTACTGGTATGATCAGTATCAATGATCATTCCGAAACACTGAATGCTATGGGCGCACTTTTTTTTTACACCGTCGCCCAGATAAGTTCGACATGATTTGAGCAGTTCGGTTTCCGAGTCTCTATAGTGACCGTGAGAAGAAACGACTGGGTCTATGATCTCATACGGGGCGCCCGTAAGCTCGCCGAACTGCTACACAGCCATTTCTCTCTATTTTTTGTGGCCATCAGTCAGCTTCCGACAACCGACCAGCGAGAAGAACACTCACACAGAAAGACAAACATCAAGTGGGACGGAGCCCCAGTGGAGGAGTTTCTTCTTGATGGGGCTAACCGAGAAACTAATCTAAGTGCCTGTTGACGTGGGCTCTGGAACTTTGTCGTGAAATTTTTTCTTCCCGGGGCAGTCGGTCGTGGCGGGAGAATCTTCTAAGTAACAGAAGAGTTGGTGAACCACCTGCCAGAAGAAGAGAACGATGGATTGGCCAGCAGTTTAGATCATCGTGTACACGAGATCGGACACGTCTGCCATCTGCACGGCGTACAAAGTCACAGTTTTCGAAGGTGCAAGAAGCCAAGTTCCTGCCACGCACCGTTTGTAATTAAGCGAGAGTGTGGAGATAACATACCGAACTTGGAGTGATGTGGGGAAATACTTGGTCAACTCTGGAAATCTAAGTACCTCAAACAGATTAACATGCCTTGGTAAAAATCAACCAACTGGTTTCTTTGTCCAAGGAAACCAACTCGAACGTGCCAGTGGAACTTTTTTTTTGGGCGCCCGTTATTCGATTTATTATAATTAATTGAGGGATTGCGGACTTATTAGCACTGACCTCGGCGTACCTTGCTCAGGTTTTGCCACAATTTCACCCAACCCGACCCTCGTTTCCCTCAGTCGCGTTCTGGCTCCCAGTCTAACTCGTCGTTCCCTAATTCCTTCCACCGTCCAAGTCCGATTTCCCAAGTCGTTACCATCAACCGCCCATCAGTACCTCAGCCGCCAGGGTCTAGCATTTCCCTGAATCTCACACGCGGACCACTTGCACTGCCCACGGACCACCTCTCCTTTTGTACTCGTTTATACATCACCCCGAGCTCTTGACTTGGGCGCTTAACTGTCCTTCCTTCCCTTCACGTCCATTCTTCTGTGCCTCGGATCCACACGCTCACCTGCTTCTGAAGTTCTGCTAAATGACAATCATCGATGCCCGTCCGTCTTCTTTCAATGGCCAAGCGAAGGAGCGCATACCTTGCAACCCTCGAGACGAGGGAACGGGTGCGAGTTCGGGCATTGTGTTGAGTCTGGACATGGTTTCGACAAACTACTACGCCGTGTAAGTGTGCTCCGCCGCGCTGGGCAGCATCCTCTATTGCACATAGTGCTATTCTGTCAACGAGTTTCATCACGCTCCGAAGCAACTCTTACCCTTCACTCGATTGCTCACATGCATCTTTTAAAAAAAATCTTCTCGCCTTTCTCTACTTCTTTTGGCGGTATCTCCTGATTTTCATTGTGATGCCCGCTCATCTCGTTGATTTGCAGTGCGTACACTGTCCCAGTGCAGGTGGGATTCTCGCAGCAAAACTTCTCGCTTCAGGTCGACACGGGCTCATCCGATCTCGTGAGTCGTGTTCTCCTCGTGTGTACAGCTTTCGTGAATTAGGACCCTAGTGGATTGCGTCACAATCATGTTCAACGGCACCATGTTCAGCAACAAATGGTCGTCTATATGACCCGAGTGACTCAAAACCAGCAGATGTCCCCTTCACAATAACATATCTCTCTGGAACCGTCAGTGGTCCCATTGTATGGGATCAAGTCCAGATAGGCGGGTACACTATTTCAAATCAAGCGCTAGGTGAGCCACTGCCATCAACTCCATTGCTGGACATCCCAATTCATGCTTTTTTTAGCCGCTGCAACGATCGTCAATAATGAGCCATTGTCATATAATTTCGATGGTATTCTGGGTCTCGCTCTCCCCTTCAACTCCAAGATTCAGCAGGATGTACCCGCGAGCTCGAGTAACACCCTAGACGGCGCGACCTTTTCTTCCAACATTCTCTCCCTCACCGACGCTCCCTCTCAAGCTTTCTTCTCGCTTACTCTTTCCCGTCCTGGCTCCAGCCAACTACCTTCTCTCCTTGGCATAGGGCGTCATCCATCAGAAATCGTTCCAAACCCCGCCAAAATTCAATATTCGTCTCTGATTGGCCCGACTGTCGGCCCTCTATTCTGGCAGACCGCTGTCCGTGCGATTACGGTTTACGTGAACGGCCAAGCGCGGCCCATTGAGCTAACGTCATTATCTGGCGCAGAGTACCCTACGGCGCTTTTGGATTCTGGTGTCCCTCTGATAATTACAACATCAGAAATAGCCAACGGTGTTTATGGAGCCTTGGGTATAAGCCCTGGGTCTGACGGAAATTGTACGATTTTTCCTCTTGAAAATACTCGATGCAATTGTTTTATTCATTCAATGACCCATAGATTATGTCCCGTGTGCGACCCCACTGAACATGACAATCACCCTCGATGGCCAACCTGAGCTCCCTATCCATCCCCTCGACCTTACCGCCGAGCCCTCAGGACAATCCCAGTCACAGTATTGCATTGGCCTTATACAGACCGATGACAAGCAACTGATGGCTACCCCCGCCATAGGCGATATAATCCTCGGCGTTCCCTTCATGCGTAACGTCTACACAGTCATGGCCTATCAACAGCCTAATGAAGATGGCATCTTCGACACCTCCATCGACACTGGGATGAGTCCTACCCTCGGCTTACTAGGTCTGACGAACGCCACACAAGCAATGGAGGAGTTTACTCAGGTTCGTGTGTTGAACCTTCCGTTGGAAGGCGGTCAATCACAGCAGAGTGCCCAGCCTGCTCACAGCGGGGAGAAGGTGTCGATAGGGATCAAGGTCCTTATTGGGTTGGCTGGCTTTTTTGTGCTTTGCCTCGTCCTCTTTGCTTTGCGATGTTGCTTCATTCGGAGACAATGGAGGAAACGCCCCCCTGAGGCACAAGTCGAGGAAGGATCGGAACCAAAAGTCGAATTTGGAGCGTACCAGCTCACTCGAAGAAACTCGCAATCGAGTATTGACGACATATCCGGTGCTACCCTCCGCGAGCTCCCTTTCGACGCCTACATGCGCAAGCAGAAGGTCTCGCAGTATAGTGTTGATACTAACAAGACCCGTGTTGAAGATCCTGGCTCCGAGTTCGGAGTTCGGAGGTATAAGCCCGACGACATCTCACTTGCTCTAAGTGATCTTTGGCATCCGCATGCTGGTTGGAGAGACACCATTGTCGGAACCTGTGCAGGAGAGACGCCTACCTCGCCCTATATCCCTCTCGATGACTCTCGTCACATGGAACCTGGCCACCAGCATACCGCAAGCGAGTTCATGTCTGTTCCGTTATTGGCGCACAGGCATAGCGACTCTCAGATGAGCGATCCTGCAGAGTTTGGTGCGGGTCGTTTCGTGAGCATGGCTGGCATAGGCACAGCAGCACGAGGCAGCATCATCGATGCGGATATCCAACATCGTCACTCGCGAAGCGACAGCAGCGGCCGCAATCCCCAGGCGGATAGTTCATCTGGACCTATCATTCTTGATTCCCAAGAACCCACCTCTCCAGAACCCCCGGATCACACTGCTTCTGACGCAGACCAGACTTTAGTATCATGATGAATGCTCCATTTTTTCGATCTTTGCACACATTTAACGTTGGTCTCCCATCATCGACATCGTTCGCGCATGCACTCTTTTTTTCATCTTTTTGGGTTTGTAGTCGAGGGTTCATCTTTGCTGACCATTGGACCCCTTGGGAAATTGCATCTGTTTAGGGAAGCTCAAATCTAGCATACATGTACTTTCTGTATACCACAAGTCACAATACCAGTACGCACATTCTTACAATACCCGGATCGGCAACTGTACCCTTTGGTTGACTTTCGTGGATGCCGTGGATATAACTCTGGTCCGAATACCCCATTAAAGCACTGGCATGTCCCATCTTCTCCTTTGACGATTGCACCCAGAAAGCCATCAGGCCGCACGACAGAATTCTAGATTCCCTTGCCTGTATGGTAAGATACTCCCAAGGCACGCGCTTCATCGCCACGAAGAATGTCGAGGTCTGAGTCACTCGTTCGGATTTGGGGATAACCACGCCCTTGCGGACGCTGTCAACGCTTCTGGCTATCACCTTGGCCTAGGCGGCGTCTGTGGTGATGGCAAGGGCGATATGGTACGAGGGGCGGAACAAGTCGAAGAGCCTGTGGGGCTCGGGGGGCACGAGAACTGCTCTGTCCGGCCCTCCTACATAAGTCAGCGAAGAGGGTATCCATGTGGGGACGATCTCCAGCGAGGAGATCTATCGAATGAATCGTTCCGTATGCGTCGACGTCTGCGGGACTCGTCCAGCACGATCGGACTGAGGCATTAGTTGGCGCCGAGTATGGACATCCGTTGGTTGTGCTGCGTCAATCCTGTGCCGTTCGGGGGAGAGGCTCGGTGGTGCGCGTGGCGGGTAAGAAGGGGGTCGCGAATTAACTCGATAACTCGCGATGATAGGCTGAACTTCGTGCTCTTGACTTAGCGCCGTAATAGGAGAGCGGTGAAACACTGCTTACCGTGTCTTGTAGGCTGGATTTCATCATCGAGATACTTGGGGGATGCATGTATGCTTATTCACCTGGCCACCAGTTGGACTATGGACGCTGACGAACGTGTTTAATTCCTGAGGGGTGACGAGCCTTAATTCCTGGAATCTCATGAGAAGGAAGTGTGAGATCGTTGACGTATCTGAAGTCGGAGCTGATGTGACCGAAGGAGGCCTGGTGGTCAGACGTCAGGTGCGAGATGCCATTCCCCGCCATATGAAATTGGAACCCGTCTGGAGTGATCTCGTCTGACGGGCGTGTTTAGTCTGAGAAAAATACATTCGTTACAGTTTTCCGAAATTCATGTCCGCGTGGCGAAATGTGTGTTTGAAAATTCAAAAAATCTAAAGAATTCAAAAGATACATACACTCAACTCTCTCCCTTTGCACCTCTTTTTGACTATCAAAAAACGCACAATAATATGCATGGTGTATCGACGAATATCTGCCGACTTAAAAAAAACGAGCAGTGGAACTCTGGGGTGCTGGTTGGTCACTGGAGGAGATTCAGATTGGCAAGATTTTCAACATTCTACGATGCTGGGAGGATAATCTGACATGAACGAGTGAAATGAATCCTACCAGTGTCCTACGAGGCTGTCCCAGGCTTCTGTCATGGCTCATCTGGAGGCCCTTGTTCATGAATCCCCAACCCCTTCCTTGATGAGATCACTGACTATGCCTCCATAATCCATGAACAGCACATTTCACTCCACAACAGCCTGTGTAACCTCAGCTTGATGTATAAAATGATGCATAAGACTACATCACAACAGGATGAGGTGGCTTGTCAGCCTTGGCAGGAAGTCATCACCATTAACTTCAGCAAGCAATTCCTGTTCCTCAGCGAGTCTGGGAAGGATGGCCACACCTTATATTAATGCTTTGGGCATGCAAGGAGAGGTGTTTGTGCAACTGAGGTGACACTGCTTCAGTGCGGCAAGCATTGGAGCATTCTGCAAGCTCTCTTGCTTGACAGCTATGCTGTGGTGCAGATTGTTGAAGGTGCTATCAATGGAGCAAGATTCTATGATTTCATAGTGAACAAGGTGGAGCCAGTGGTGCCTTCTCAGGCTTCGGCTCATGTCTGTCTTCTGCTTGTTGAGGATTTTTAGCCAGATGCTGCAGACTACTGATTGTGACTCACTGACACTGCTACAGCTTTTCACAGTCAGTTTCAGGGCATTGATCACCAGTGATATAGCAATGAACCCATGAAGGTGAATCAGATGGCTGCCAACATGGAACCAATGTATGATGTCTATTGCTACACTAGCAATGCAACCACAGAATGGAGCCAGAGCTCGAGGCACACACCAATGCCACCCTTAGTCATGCTGTCTGTTTGTGCAAATTCTGGTGTTAGAACTCTTGGATGTTTACTTGGTGGGTACATTGTGATACAGACCATCTTAGAGCTATGTGCAGACACGGTATATGACAGACACCTCAGGCACTACTTTTCAGAAGCAATAGACCCCTTTCAGGTAGGGTTCCTTGGCAAGGGGAAATTATCCTGAGAGGCCTAGAATCTGTGCTGGTTGTCTCCAAATGGATCTATTTATGTACTGATGCCTTAAACCACTCCCTTTGGGCCCTCTGGGCCTCTGCCAGCAATCTGCAGATGCTCCCAGAAATGTTGCACGTCCCTCATATGAACCTCCTCATGTGAAGTGCCCTGGAATCCTCATTGGGCTGTGTGATAGTAATCACATAGTCACACGATACACTTGTCCATGTCCGTACTTCCAAAACACCATGGCTCCTTATACTGGAACACACTGCACTGCCCAGCACTAAGACTAGACTAGGACAACACTTCTCTTCACCATGTAAAGTTAAAGACAAGCAAAAAATGCAAACATATGTCAGGATTCCAGGATGCAAGCACAAGCGTCAGCAGCTACTCAACCATATGGAAGACTTGCTAAACCACAAGGAGAAGGACACTCATTCAACACCACATGGTGACGACCAGGGACCAGACCATTCCCCTTCAGTTCCCCATGAAGCAGAAGGTCCCAAGTTCTACATAGAATACAACATTCCAGATGACGACAACAGTATAATCTCTGCTCTGGCTCCTGCAAGTGCAGGCAGCTCCCAACCATGCCTATTTAATAACTGGAAGATGGTTATACCCACCCTTATCCAGCCCTTCCTCCAGTACTTAATGCAGATGCTAGGAGAACCTGTCAACATCCTGAGTTCCTCCATCTCACACTGCACACAAGCTTGCAAACTCAAGCAGACAATGCTCATATGTCTTTACTTTGACTGTAAGTTCTCTTTGTCAGTTCATTGAAGGCATACTGATGGAACCCAAAAAATAGATTTCTCCCAGGTCACAGTGCAAACAAGCAAATGTGCCTCCCTGCGTCAAGTTCTACTTTACCATGGACTATTCCCAATGGCAC
Source organism: Paxillus rubicundulus Ve08.2h10 (assembly GCA_000827395.1). Lineage (NCBI taxonomy): Eukaryota > Fungi > Basidiomycota > Agaricomycetes > Boletales > Paxillaceae > Paxillus > Paxillus rubicundulus. The sequence goes on along the minus strand of KN825390.1, from coordinate 4,064 downwards.
CTTTGCAACCACGCATGGCCGTCTCTGTTGAACTCTTAGCATTCTATCAAGCACTCTTTGAGCAGTCATGTGATGCTATCAATGCATTGCCATCTGTGGTTAATTCCCATTACATCCACAGGGGATTTTGAATGACAAATCGAGAGGTAAGCTCTGTGCCGTAGTGTGGATATACTTACTAACTGCTATTGGGACATGGACATCCCTGATTGCCCAGCCTCTCCTTCACCACCCTTGGTTCAAGGCAAATCTCCCCAACTGCCTGCCTTCCTATCACGTGAGTCCAAGGGAAAGAAAGTCAACAGTGGTGATTAGCCTCAGCAGAACTTCACCCTCAGCAGGACAGCCTCTACTGTGACTTTTGTCCTCAATGAGGGCTCTGAGACTATCCACAACCAATTCACTGAGCTTGGTGGTTGAGTCAGCATGCCAGCTCAGCAGGTCATAGCTCACTTTGTGAAGCAATTTTTGTGCAGCAACATGTTCAATGACTGGAATATTTATCAAAAATACTTCACTGCCAACAGGGCATGTGAGCTTGCAAGACTTCCAGATGCTGACAGCGTCATTGCAACACCAAGTAAGTCTTCTACAGGTATCTTATAGCTTGTATTCACTATTTATTAGTGGAAAGAATGTTGCTGTGGTACAAATCATTTCGACAAGAATTTCCAGACACATGGCAAGAAATCCTGGAGACATACAAAGAAGCAGAAATACTGGGTGATGTTGATACAACTGTTGCTCAACACCAGCAACTGTTCCATAAATCCACAAGGAAGCTTGCACAGTCAGTGAGTTGAGCCCTTCAGTAATGCTTAGAGGCTTGCACAAGGGTCTGATGAGTGTTCAGTTTGCAGTGATGGTGAAGTCCCATGCATTCGAAGGCGCATTTGTAATGGCAGGAAGTGTAGTGAATCAAGATGGTGGCCTAGTGTTTGCGTTCACCACCCCTGGGGCCAACAACGTGAGTGGTGATGTGAGTAGTGTGTTGGGCTCTGAGTACCAGCCTGGCGAAGGAGACACAGGTGCTGGCAAAGGTAGCAAGCCTGATGAGACCCGCAGGGAAACAGACACCTCAGAGTATGAGCAGTTGCCATCATCATGGAAGTGCAAGGTCATCACTGACACCTTGTCTTGCATGCTCAAAAAGTGAGCTGCAGCTCCACCATCCACCACCAAAGTGCAACCCTCCAAGGTGAAGATGAAGGTGAAAGCCCAAACCAGTAAGAATGCTCACCACAAATGCCCAGTCCACTCACCATCAACCATCTCTTCTGACGACACCCTGGATTCAGTGCCTGCAAATTTTCAGGCCACTAAACAACCTTTGGGGTCTACTCAGGTAGCCACTCAAGATGTTACTCAGGTGCCATCAGACATTCCTAAAGAGTGTCTGCATGTCCTTGTTCAAAATCCAGGACCCCCCTCCCAGCAACATCACATGGGCCCTGCAATGACTGCTTCTACTAGCCAAGTTTGTCCTGAACCAACAGAAGCTGCCAATCCCAAGGATCAACAAGGGGGTTTGCCAGTCCTGCCTTGTCCCATCCATCCAGGCTTAAAGTCAGCCAAACCACCTGCTGCTGCCATGTCAATGGATCCACACACCCCCCTTTCACAACCACCAACCTTGTCCACCAACTCCCAAGCCATATGACTGAAGCCTAGGCTTGTGACAAAGACCAATATTGCTGAGGCCCAGGATCCTGATGATGCATTCAGTCTTTGAAAGAGAAGGTACCCTGGTAACAACAACATTGTCCCACTGTCTGCACTGTCTGCCAACCTTCTGGCAGCAGAAGAAGGCCATTTGGGTTCTGCCACACCAAGCAATGCAGATCATCCACTAGAGAGTATATCTGAGACATTGCAAGACAATTTGATTACTGCTCTCTGTGAGCATGTCTCCCCTCAAGCAGAATATAATTATTAACCTCTGCAACAAGGTGCTCCCATGCACTATGAGACACGTAACCCTTACACCCCACAATATCAACCTCCATGAGGATTTTCTGAACATCTCCCAGTTCCTGGCATCCCACTGCAGGGAATGCAAGGTGATATGTATCGCCAGCCACAGGAAAACAGCCATGGTGATTTTAACAAGCACATGCAATATGCAGGTGGATGGTATGGTCCATGTGGCCCTGACCCATGGCTTCAACCCTATCTGGGTGTGTTTGCACGAATGGAAATGTATTACACCCAGTATCACACCCCCTACTCTGAGATGGATGAGCCGCATGGCCCACCTCTGTATGGTGATATGGCAGGTTACTGCTACCGTGGCCAACCTGGTCAACCCAACTCCCAGTTTTGTGCCTTGCTCATTGTCCACAGGAGCCCATATCCTGACTAGGCAAGAGCACGGGTTGGGGTAACCCATACGGGTTTGCATTACGGGTACTGGTCAGGTACGGGTGCGGGTCAGCATGTGGTACACCCAGACCCCTACCTGGACCTGTGACCATGGACCCGTGGCCAGGGTAGCCAGGGTATGGGTTAGAAAGTCAACACTGTGAATTGTTCGGAAGTACTTGTCAACAACTACTGTACAGCTGTCAAATGTATGCAAAACTCTAAACATAAGACAAAAACATTGGGTTGCAACCTAACTTGAAGAAAATTCCCCCGAAAACCGACTGAACCATGCAGCTGAACATTTTCTCCAAAGTGACCAAACGTGTCACAAAAATGACGGACAAAGCAAAGGCTGCACTTGAAGAACGCCAAGAAAACTCAAAGAAGCGGAAGAACGTCGGGGGAAGTGAAGACACGACTGCTCCCAAAAAGGCTCGTCCGGCCCCACAGAGCAGCAACAACAAGGATAATAACTCTGTGCCATCATCACGAACATCAGTGTCTCCACCGAGGAGGCAAGTCACTGTCGAAGACGTACCTGATGAGGACGACACTTTTGTCGTCCACTCGGGGTCTGGCAATGTCACCAACAACGACAAGTCCTCTGAGTCCGCGTCAAGTGCAGGAAGGGCTGGGGGAACAAACGCAAGAAGACAAACACCAGCTCCCGGGCCCGAGAGCCCTGATAATGAATTGAGTAGGCTAAAGATACAGTTGATAACTATTGTTAGCTCACGTCGACATGCAGAACGGTTGATGAAGGAATGGACCTCACCAGTCTATGCATTCTTCGAGCCCATGCCCAAGATCATTGTGATTAACGGCCGACATGCACACGAGTTCAAGTGTTGTGCACGTGGCTGTAAAGCAACGATTCGCAGGTTTCTTGACAAGAAAGATGCCCGCTCGACTAGCAACATGCGGAAGCATGTCAAATCTTGCTGGGGACCCGAAGTCTTGACGGCCGCGGATGACGCCAAGGATGCGAACGAAGTACACTTGAAGATCGTCCCAAGTATCCTACGAGATGGGTCAATTACAGCTGCATTTGAGCGAAAGGGGAAGGGGAAGGTGACATACTCTCACCGCCAACATACATGCCTTGAAACAAAGTGAGTTCGAAGTCTTGCGTTCGATATGCCAGTTAAATGGTGTTGTGTCGTGTAGAGCTGAGATCGTGCGCTGGGTGTCAGAGAGCCTGCGACCATTTTCAATTGTTGAGGACAGGTGTTTTCAGTCCTTGATGAAGACAGGTCGCCCCGAATACTACATACCTTCGCGTGCCACTGTATCGCGTGACGTGCGTCTCGTCTTCGCACGCACTAGAAATCACATTGCTAAGATGTTGGAGGTCAGTAATGACAAAATACAGTGAACTCTGGAACCAGAACACCAACTCCGCTTTCCGCGACCCGGAGTTCGTACTTCCACTTTCCCGCGACCCCGGAGTTGCACCTCCGCTTTCTCGCAACCCAGAGTTGCAGCGCCCGCTTGGAATTCATGCGGACTTTCATCACATCTCATTATTCTCTACTTGTCATCACTCCTGAGCCTCCAGGGGCATTCCATCACTTTCCTACATCGCTTAATCCCATTTCCTTTCTGTTCCTGTTCCTGTCCCCTTTATTATCATTAGCGAGCGCTTCTCTGCCCACTCCGCTACATATATATACCTAGTTTTCACTTCGGATTCCTCAGTC
>KN825389.1:0-20221 GCA_000827395.1 Paxillus rubicundulus Ve08.2h10 | reverse complement strand
TCGCGGTTGGTGTTTGTGTGGTGCTGCAGTGTGCTCGAAGTTCTGGTGGGCCTGAGAGAGTATTGGCTGGCTCTCTCATTTGTTTTCAACTGTTCAAATGATATATTGATGGGCCTGCCCAAATGTTGTCAAATATTTCTATCACATGCAGGCGGTGTCATCAAATCTCTCTAGAACATCCAGGTGCATGTGGGCCTGCCTGCTTGTTATAAAATGTTTAGGAGCTATATCAGCAAGTCTGAGATTCTTTTGGCAGGCTGTCTTGTGTCTAGCACAATATTCCAATAATATATTGGTGGAATTGTGTGAATGATCTCTAATCTCTCTATAAAGTCCTCATGGGCTGGCCCATTTTTCTTTAAATTTTCCAGTTATATATTCTCCAGCCTGAGACAGTTTTGGCGGGCCATCTCGTGTCTGGTCAAATCTCCTGCTGAAATATTGGTGGGCCCACCTGAATGATCTCTAATCTCTGTATAACATCCAGTGGGCCTGCCTGCTCTTCATTAAGCATTCCAGCTATATACTTGGGGGCCTGAGACAGTTTTTGCAGGCTGTCCTGTGTCTAGTCAAATCTCCCAATGAAATATTAGTGGGCCCACCCAAATGTTGTTAAATCTCCCTATCACATCAAGGCTGGCCTGACTTTCTTTATCAATGTTTCACAAGTATATTTGCAGGCCTGAGACAATTTTTGTGGGACCTCTTGCCTTTAGTCCAACATTCCAATGATATATTGGCAGACCTGCCTGAATGATCTCTAATAACATCTATGTGGGCATGCCTGCTTGTTATCAAATGTTCAGGAGGTATATCGGCAGGTCTGAGACCCTTTTTGCAGGCCATCTTGTGTCTAGCACAATCTTACAATAATATATTGGTGGGCCCACACAAATGTTGCTTGATCTTTAAGTGACATTCAGGCAGGCCTGCTCATATGTTTTTGAATGCTCCAACCATATATTGGCGGGCTTGCACAAATGTTGCCAAGTGATGATATGACATTCAGGCAGGCCTGCGTATATGTTGTCGACCGTTCCAACAATATACTGGCGGGCCCAAGAGGCGGGCGTTACAAAGACATGTGACACTCACATGTTGAAAATTCACCACAACAAGGAGGGGGGTGACCATGATTGTCACAGTGTAAACATACCATTCTCAGTAATTTTGTTACACTCTCGATCTCTGGAAAGTTTGACATCTTGATCACAAGTCAGTTGGAATAGGGACCCTGTATGTAGGCTGGAGGCTACAGTGTAGCACAGAAAATGTGAAGTTGTGATTGCCAACACAGTGAAGGTCATAAGAAACGAATGACACGAAGAGAGGTTGAGAAAAAACAAAGAACAAAGGTCTGTCTAGCAAACACCAAGATTACAAGCAAGCTTCGGAACTCATCACTGTCACATCCTCTTTGCCAGCACTGCAGCCGAGACAAACCTGTCCGCGTTTGCCTTGCGCTTCTGAGCATGAGGGTTTGAGGGAGCAGCATTTTCCTTCTCTAAGATGGGCGTGAACACGGTGCGCACAGGAACACCGGCTTTTTTTTCTTCAGCAGCAGTTAACTCCATTGCTTCATAGATGGTGCGGGGCAGGGGGAGTCCGTCATTCTTTCCTGGATTAGCATATTCTGGATGCTTCTCATTGAGGTGGGCCTCCATGTTGTAACGCCAAATCGCTGGATGTGTTTTGGTGTCCTTCCCGTCATGGATGCAAAGACGGCACATGATCGGGATGTTGCGACAAGGGTGGTTGTTGGAGCCTTTTGCAGCACTACCATACTGGAAGGGCTCCTTACAAGGACAGTTGACGGTGCAGGTGGTTGATCGTGACAGCTCCTTGAGTTTCGGCTTGCATTCCCCTGTCGCTACTCCTCCACAAAAGCCAGAAGGGTTGGTAGCAGTGATGGGATTGGCAATTACGTCAGAGACACCTTGAGCGGCACACAGAATATGGGTGCCCACATGTGAGCACAAGTCTGTGACAGAAGAACTGCAAATAGGACAGTCGCTGTTTACTGCCTTCCCTTTGGTCACATTGAGGTGTTCTGTTTCTGCGACACAAATGAGGGCACGCGAACCTAATCAATAATATTAGTTAGTCAGTGCACGGAGAGCTTGAAAACAATGTATGCTCTTGTGTTTGATAAGGGAATATATCACAATGGGCACTGACCATACAGATTGAGGTCAACAAGACTGCTGACTTCTTGATTCTTTCCCAAAGGAGTGCAATGGCTGTCTGTAGTGCTTCATCGCTAAGGGCCCAAGTAGAATCATTGGAGTTGACCTCAACAGTGTCTTGAGGTAGAAGATGATCAGAGGCCTTCATGATGGATGGGTTCATGAGTTCGACGAGGTGGCTAGGAACGCTGATGGATACAACATGGTTGGTCATTACATTTGTGCCTGGCACAATTGAAGGTGTCTTGAGATATGCACCATTCCAGATCCAGAGTAGGTTGAGGTGAGCGGATGAATGCGAGGAAGGGAGAAGGATTTTAACGTCGCCACTGAGTTTGACTCCTGAGCGTGCATTGGTGAGTGTGGCAGTCTTGATGCTTCCACGGGCGATACCATTTTCAGAGATTTGAGTGCACCGGACAAGGGATAGGGCCAGAGCCTTCTCAGTAGTACGCACGAGAGTAACAAAGAGATCCCCAATGATGAAGTTGTTGCCATGTAACAAGTTCCCTGTATCCATATCTCCAAATTTCTTGTTGACAGGGGTGAAACCACGAATGCAAAGTAGACATGTTTGAGCCTTGGGAGTGAAATCCGGTGAGATGATGAGGCGGCAGACCGATTGCTTATGAATCCATTTCTTTTCGCACCAGACATAGTTGGCTCCGCATATACCAGGTCCCTTTGGAGGGCATGTCTGTGATGGCTCTGTGTTGATAGAACCTTCTACCACATTGTCGGTACCCTCATCAACAGAATCTCCCTCCAAGTTATCAAACACTTTGTCAAACGCCTCTTCAAAAGTGAGGGGGGCCAACTCCCCCTCCTCATCAGCATTCACATCCATTGTAGAGGGCACGGATGCAGAGGGGATGGAGCTGGCATCATCAGGTGTATTCGGATCGTCGTCGTCTTCCTCGTTGATCCCAGGGTATTTGCCATTCCCAAAGACAGACAACATGTCGATTCCTGAAGTGGGAGTGAAAAGCAAAGCAAAGTCGTAGGCAGTGGGGTCCACTTTGGATAGCTTTATGGTTATGGCAGCTTTGTCTCTGCCTTGACACCAACAACTTGGTAGATCACAGTTACCAGCAGTGGTATCACCAAGCCAATGGTCATGGCTGATGTGGTCAACTGCTTCTGTACGTGTAAGATTGAGGCGGTGGTGTCCATGTGCTATGTCTGGATTGCGAGTGTAGACACCTCCTATGTCTCGAGCAGCCCCAAGACGGTCTATGACCTGGTGGTAGTTTGCAGCATTATTGTGGCCTTCTGTCATACATACGAAGGCAAACTCAAGTTCGAGGGGATCATCGCCAAGGTCAAGCAATGAGAAACATGCTGTGGAGTCGAGTTTCTGCTGTTTCACTATGTTCATTATAGCTGTCTTGACCATAGTTTGTGAGTCATAATACAACTGGTTGGGCATGAGGCAGTGTCGCTGGTCATGATAGCTTGCGTACAGCAGATGGGAAAAACAGCTGAGAGAGACAACTTGTTGTGAAAGTGAGAGGCATATATTGATGAATGGGACAAGAAGGTTGTGGAGAATATGGCCAAGGATGTGAATCACTTCAAAGTCGGAAATGACAGTGATATTTGGTTCACCTCCAATGGGTGTATGAGGTGGGAGACATGGGTCAATGCGGCCGAGTTCAATGATAGCGTTTATCAATGCAAAGGAGCTTGCGTATGGCAGCTGTATCCATACCAAGCCAAGGAAGATATTGCTCGAGGATGAAGGAGTTGATACAATGGCCATTATTAAGGTACATGCCTGCGCATGAACGCAGAAGTGTGCAAAACCCTGAAGTAGATCTGAGCTTGACTATACATGAACTTGAAGGTCAAACTTACTTTTGAAGATGTGCTTATAATTGAAATTGAGCATGACGTAGCCATTTCCAGTATAAAGATTGAGTCCAGGCATGTTGGCGAGGAGGCCATATAGAGGTGAGGTGATGGAGATTTTCGTTTGGAGGAATACCTTGTGTCCTGCTTTGCGACGTGTTGCATCGCCATCGGTTGCAAAGGACCATATGTCCACATACTCCCCACCACCTCCCTGTTCCCAACCATCCATCACCGTGTTGTATATATACTCCATATCGACCACATCTTCAGTCTTGCATGTTGGTGCAGCGAGAAGAGGGTAGAATCCATCCTCCCCCAAAAAAATGGGCCCCTGCAACGGTGACTTCCTTCCCTAGATGAACAGACCCTTCTTTGAGAGTGCTCACAATGTTTAGTGCAGCTTGATAGGTATTGAGAGAAGTATTGACACCGTGGGAGTGGGTCCAGCAGAGGCCTGCAACACTGTTTGACTTCGGCATGAAGACTGCAGCCTCCTCTTGCGCAGTCTCATCAATCATAAGACTGACACCACGGCATCGTGTGACAGTGGAACCAGTATTCATGCGGGTTGCAAGCATGATGGTTTGGAGATTCTCCTTGATGGTATTGACAGTGATATGGCTGATGGTGGGGGTAAGCTTGACAAAACATGTCTTGTTACAGAGCGTGCGTAGAGAAGGGATGTGAAGGCGTTGATTGAGGGCATACAGGAGGTTGGCTCCACCTAGATGATAGATAAGGAGAGCTAGGTCATTAGCTTCACTAGAGTGGCCGTGGGGACAATAGCCTCGCTCAAGGGCATCCTCAAGGGTATGCAAAATTGTGCGCATGCTAGCACCATTCTTGAGGGAGGTGTGGAGGAGTTGCCATAGCCAGGGAACATCTGCTTGTGAAAGCGCCATGACAAGAGTGGTGTGGTCTTCAAGTTGGCTGAGCATCCTTTTAATCTTGCGTGAATCGGCCAGACCCTGTAGAAGTGTCAAATGGACGAATGATCACTTAGATGGATATTACTAACCTGGAGTTTGAGCCTGTTGATGTGTTCAGTTTGGAGAGTGTTCATCTCAATGAGCTGGAGAGGTGTTTGCAGGCCCCTGCGCATGTGCGGCTTACATTCTTGTGCATTTTGAGCCGCAGCGTCAATCTTTGAGGTGAGGGAGCTGCAGGGAAAGCACAAGGTGCCATTTGTACCAGTGACCTTGAGGCATGTATATGCACGGACGGACAAGACTCCGTGGACAAGCTCGACATCAAAAGTGAGCTTGTCCAGGCCTGGACATCTACAAAGCCAAGGAAAATTGGCCTCAATGGGGGGGTGCCTGGAGTGGTTGGCCAATTGCTTGCATCGAGGACAAGCCATGGACAGGCGGAAGAGGAAGAGATGACAGGTGATGAGGGTGACAAGCTGAAGCGACAATCATTTAGTTGTAAAAACATCAAAAAATGACAAGGACTTACTTGGTACTCGCAACAAGCGTCGTTGTGCTCGAATTTGCTGTGATTGATTCACTAGAAGGTCAAGTGTTCAAATTTGGTGGTTGAGGAAAGCTGAGAGACATGGATATGTGGGTGTTCTGGATGACCTGGCGAGAGTCAAAACTGCTGCAAGATTTTGAACCAGCGTGGGACTCGAGAGTGGTGAATTGACCTGAAGAAAGGAGGGGGACACGACAGTGGATACCAGTTTTAACCCAACTGTTACACTGCTGGACTGGGAACTGCAGCTCCCAAACATTGTTGTTGACTTGAGCCTTGAGGGTGCCTCATTGATAGAGTTTGAGGTAAGCGATCGTGGAGCCTTGATCAATTAAGCGTGCCTTCTCGGCATCACTCAAAGGGGACAATGGTCCCTGTGCCAATGGGAAGTACTTGGGATGTGTGTATGAGATTGCTGGAAGTGGTGCATAAGGCGGAATTGGTGGAGGTAAGGATGCATTGTAACTCTGTGAGTCCTCCTGTGACGGCTGAGAGTCCAGATCACTGGCACTGTTTGCCATAGAAGGTAGTCGTGGAGGCAACAATGGGTAGTCATCAACACTACTAGGATACTCGTCATCCTGGGACCATTGGAAAGGTGCCCTTGAAGCCGCCATCATTCGAATCAATGACTGTGTGTTGGGGGCGAATGAAACTTCAGATTCTTGTGAATGGGGCAATGATTTGTTATCAAAATATGTGGTATGCATGTTAATAAGGTAAATAATCTATCAAGGGAGGGATGTCCAAAGGGTATGTATACTCTATGAAATGCAAGGAAGGTGGTGGTGAGGAAATAAGTTAGACACGGAAGGCGAGACAACCATATTGCTCGATGTGCTCAATAGGTGATCGAGACTTGTGCGTCATTGATGAAATAGGCAACTCTCAGATTTACCTACAGTTAGTGTCATGTCTCGATTTCCACTGCAACTGCAAGTATAACCTGTTTTCATTGCCTATGTACGATTGTTCTAATTGGATAGGATTAGTACTTTTACTGTAAAGAAAGGCTTGTATATTGACTTGTTGATGTGCTATACACAGATTCAAGGACACAGTGTTAATTCTCAAAAATGGACCCCAGACAGTGATTTGGTAGGGGGTTTCGTGAGGAGTCAGTGTCTGGAATTCTCTGAATGCCCGCCTCTTGGGTGGGCCTGCATGAATGTTGTTCAATCATTCTATGACATTCAGGTGGGCCCGCGCATATGTTGTCAACCGTTCCAACAATATACTGGCGGGCCCACACGAATGTTGTTCAATCTTTCTATAACATTCAGGGGGGCCCACACGTATGTTGTCAACTGTTCCAACAATATATTGGTGGGCCCGCATGCATGTTATTCAATCTTTCTATAACATTCAGGCGGGCCTGCGCATAGGTTGTCGCATGTTCCCACAATATATTGGCGGGCCCACATGCATGCTCTTCAATCTTTCTATAACATTCAGGCAGGCCCGCCCGTATGTTGTCGACCGTTCCAACAATATACTGGCGGGCCTGCCCGCATGTTGTAGGATCCTCCAACAATACATTGGCAGGCCCACACAAATGTCATTCAATCTTTCTATGACATTCATGCGGGCCTGCACGTAGCTTGTCCAATGTTCCAACAATATATTGGCAGGCCCGCACGAACGTTCCCAAGGAATGGTATGACATTTCTATAACATTCAGGTGGGCCCGCCCATATGTTGTCGACTGTTCCAACAATATATTGGTGGGCCCGCACGAATGTTGCTCAATCTTCCTATGACATCCACATGGGCCTGCCCATACATTGTTGAACCTCCAACCATATATTGGCGGGCCCGCACGTATCTCACACAATCCCCCTAGGAAATATATGTGGGCCTGATCGTGTATTGCACTCTTATTGCACACTCTTGCAGCGGGCCTGTCCATATGTATACCAACTAGCAAATTCATTTTTGACTTGGATCACTGCCAGGCCTGCACATACTTTGACTAACACTGAATATAAATTCGGCGGGCCCATGACAGGCCTTCCGTATGCATTGTGAAATTGTCAGGCTGGGCCAGCCATATCCCTCATGATAATATGATTACATTATGTGGTGTTTCATGACACCAAATATATGCTCAATGATGTTTCTGAGGCTGGCATGTCAAAAATTGAATAGTTCTTCACAATTTTGTGGTCTACCAAGGATTGGCTGGGTCAAGTGTAGCGCTGTGATTGATACAACATACCTCAAATTTGACTGATGCCATTCCTTCACATGATACCGAACCCCACAATATGGGACAAGGAGAGCGTCACAAATACTGAACCCTGCATCAGTGAGAAGATATTTCCCTGGTGGCATGCATAAATCATTCATATGAGTGTTGTTCCACATATGGGCATCTGCAGTTAATCCATCCCAGCCAGTAACTGCATATGTGAAGAAAAAGTTGAAGTTGCAAATGAAGAGGCAGTTCTGGGATATGAATCCTTTCTGATTGCACATGTATTGTTGGTCTTCAAGTGGTGTGAATGCACGGATATGGGTCCCATCTACTGCTCTGATGCAATCATGGAAGAACCAGAAACATGGATCGTCTGTAATCTGAGTTGCAATGGGGGTGTTGGCCATTGGAAATTGTACTTGGGTTGAATAAAATGGGGCATTTGCAAAGAAGACAAGCATGCATTTGAAGTATCTAGAAAATTTTAACATATACATACATATTATTTGACAACTTGGACTCATATTCTGACCTTGTGATTGTCTCTGGCGCATGTTGAAATCTCTCTGCAACATGTCAGGATGACAAGCCAGTGACACAGGTGTATAGGAAGATACCAAGCTGTTCCTCAATGGAAATTCCATTTTGTGATGGTGCAACTCCATGCTGTATTAGCAGTTGTAGCAATCCATCAAAGGCATCATGACTGACACCGAGGCAGACCCAAATCCTCTCTGGATGGCCATTGAGAAGCTCAAGCATCCATCCCTCCCCAGTTAAGATTGAGGTGTGAAACAGAATTGGATCATTGTAAGAAAAGAGAAGCTTCCAATAAATTGCTACCTGAGCAATTATGAGTATGATCAGGGCAGTAATATGGCAGCAGTGTTGTACATAGCAGATCACTTGTGCTTCAATATCAGGATCCATTGTGGTAGCAGTTTTGACAGTGCATACCCTCATCATGGTGGCTGTGTGCTCCTGCAGATCACGTGTTGTCATACCTAAAGTGGAACCTTGGTTTTTCACTTTTGTTTTCACTCTGTTTTCGCTGTCCGAACTGCACCTAGATGTGCTCCACACATGCTCCAAAGACAAAGACCCCTCTGATGCCAACTCTGTGGCCATCTCTAAAGTCAAACTTTATGACCACTCTTTTTAAATAGGAGAACTGGTTTGGTGTGGCCCTCTCCTAGAACCAACCCTGTACTTGTAGCTGAACCATCTTTGGAATCCATGCACATTCCTATTTCAATGTTCACTACCAAGACTGGGAAAATTCTTGACACCAAAGCTCTCATTGATAGCAGAGCAGCCACCTCACTGATTGACCACCACTTCATCCATAAAAACCAACTTCTGATCAAACAGCTCCCTATTCTCTTGATCCCTATAATGCCAACAGATCCACCAATGTAGGAGGAATCATCAAGTTCTCCACCACACTCACCCTTTGCATTGGAGAATACGAGATGGAACAAGCACTCTATGTCATGAACTGTGGCAAAGAGAACCTTATCCTTGGTCTCCCTTGGCTGTGCCACACTAATCCAACCATTGATTGGGCAGCCAACACCATCACCTTCCCCTCCTGATGACCTTCTCCACAACATGACACACCCAAGGTAATATCCCAATGATACCTCATCCAATATCTACAGCTAGACCTTGAATGACACCTTGCTCAAATAATTAAGAAGAAACTTGACCCTATGGTCTGAAATTTCTGAAGGACTACTCTTGCCACTGAACTTGCCCAAAAGGATGCTGAAGCCCAGAAAGAAAATGCTGTCCTTCCTCCCAAATTCTCAGAGTTTGCTGAAGTCTTCGAAAAGAAGGCTACTGATCATGTACCCCCAACCCAACCATTTGATCACACCATCCATCTTGGTGACTCCTTCATCCCCAAGGCTGCCAGGACCTATCACCTGAACCCAAAGGAAGAAGAAGCTTGAAAGGAATTTGTTAAGATCAATGTTCCTCCATGCTATCCTGGAGTTGTTGGAGTAGTGGAGCATAATAAAAACTATAATAGGGCAGTGATTGCCCAGACTCAGCCACTGCAAAAGAGGGGCAAAGAACAACTGAGGAATCTGAAGTGAAAACTAAGTATAAGTATGTAGCAGAGTGGGGGGAGAAGCACTTGCTAATGGTAATCAAGGAAATCAGAACAGGACAAGGGGGAGATAGAATTAAGCAGTGTAGAAAAGTGACAGAGTGTCCCTGGAGGCTTGGGAGTGATGTCAAGAAAGGAATGATGAGATGTGATGAAAGTCAGCACAAGTTCTGGACGGATTCTGAGTGGTTCTGCCTGGCAGTGGAGTGGAGGTACAAACTCTGACATTCCAGGAATGCAGAGTTGGTGTTCCAGTTCTGGAGTTCACTGTATTTTGTCAGAGCAGATGCCAGCTTCAACTTATATGTCATGCCCTTGTCCAAGTTCAGTCCAGTATTTGCAGCTGGGCAGAGTAGCAGAGTGATGGCAGAACGGAGTAGTCAAGGGGGGTCAGAGGTCAGAGGGTCATAGTGATGACAAGAAGACTAGCTTCAAGTGTTGAGATGGGGACTTAAGACAGAAAGAGCAGAGAGGTGATCAAAGTTGATATTTGAACTGCAGAACACAAAGTACAAGAGGGGTTTATATACTATGGTGACAAGTAATCACGGAGGACACCAGAGTACCAGAGTTGTGTGGAATATGAGCCAGAAGTGTTGGAACAAGTCAAGCAGAGTCAATGTGAGTCAATGTGAGTCAGAGTGGAAATAACTGGAAGGTGGACTTATTAGAGATGTCAAACATCTGTCAAAGGTATGAATGATAAGGAACAAGGCACATGAACAAAAGTATTAGAAAGAAGCAGAAAGCAGAGCAATGGAAAGGTGGAGAAGTGGACTTGTGCATTGGTGGGAAGGCAGACTTGGTATAGGCATGAAAGGCAGAGTTAAGCCAGAGGAGCAGAGTTGACTGTCATGACACAATATATGACAGAATTCATAAAAGAACACCTCAAAACAGGCAAGATCCCGCCCTCTCAATCTCCCCAAGCATCTCCCTTCTTCTTTGTCCCAAAGAAGGATGGTTCTCTTTGCCCCTGTCAAGATTATTGATACCTAAACTCCCACATGATCAAGAATGCCTACCCTCTTCCTCTTGTCTCTGGCCTCATCAATAAACTGAAAGGATTGAAAATCTTCACAAAGATGGATATCCACTGGGAATACAACAATATCCAGATCAAACCTGGTGATCATTGGAAGGCAGCATTTATCACTCCTTTTGGCCTATTTGAACCAAATGTCATGTTCTTTGGACTTTGCAACTCTCCCCTGACATTCCAAGCCTTCATGAATCATGTCTTTGCTAATTTCATTGCTGAAGGATGGTTGATCATCTACATGGATGATATCCTCATCCACTCCTCTGATCCAACTCTCCATTGTGAATGAACCTTGAAAGTCCTCCATTGCCTCAAAGAAAACAACCTCTACCTCAAACTTGATAAATGCAAATTTGCCACTGATGAAGTCAATTTCCTTGGCCTGATCATGCATGAAGGAGCAGTCAAGATGGATCCCATCAAACTTGATGCTATTGCCAAATGGGAAACCCCCAAATCTTTCAAGGAAGTTCAATCCTTCCTTGGCTTCTGCAATTTCTACCAACAATTCAACCCTTCCTTCTCCATGATTGCAAACCCCTCACCGGCCTCACTTAAAAATCCATTCCTATCCATGCCTGATGTCACCAAACCTTTCTTTGTCAAGACTGATGCATCTCTCCATGCCACTGGTGGTGTTCTGATGCAAAAGGATGCCAATGGAGATCTCCACCCCTCTGATTTCCTTGAACTCTGCCTCATTGATTGTCACCCCCTTTGCCCAACTGCTAGCCACCTTCCCCTTTCTGGCCTGCACCATGGTTATGTCTCCTTCTTTGTCACCACTAACTGCCCCCGGGCAGGGCTGCAAAGATGGGCCAGCCATGGGTGCAGCAGCTTAGATAGGGTGTGGAGCCACAGCACTTTGATCACTGCTGGCACATTGTCTAATGAGGGGCTAGATGTACCTTGGGAAGCCAATGCCTCAGCTGCTTCTGGAACACCTGTAGCCTTCCCTTGTGAGCATACACACCTCACCTTCAAACCTGCACACTTTTGACAAGTGCGTTGGGGGAGCCCATGGCACAGGACTGCACTACCCACACATTTGGTGCATGGCTCCAAGTGGACAACCATCTCCAGAGGCGGGAAGGGAGCTGCCTCATCAGCTCCAAGATCTTGATGGGAATGCTATGTGGAGAAACTGATCAGCGCCCCAGTTCCACTACTGTCTCCCAATCACTCACCTTCTTCCCCTTACCCTTGGGCATCACAACCTCCATCTTGCTTCAGGTGGTGGCCTGTGATGACATGTATGGCACCTGAGTAAGGTGTGTCAGTTGACATTCGACCATGGGTGACCCTGTGCATGCCTGTGCTTCTGCCTCCAGACAGTTGGCCGCTTCCTTCCTAGCAATGGTGTCTTGAATGATGTGCCCAAAGGTGTCATCTGCCTCCTGGACACTGGGGATGATTGCAACAGGGAGCTGCAGTGTCAACCACTTGGAAAGGGTGCTGGCATTGGCCCTGGCCATCACATCCTGGTTTGATCAGCAAGAGTGGTTAGTCCTGGAATGCATCACCACTCACCATCACTACATTCCACTTGTCACTCCACATATTCCACTCCTCAACCAGGTTGTTGGCATCTCCCAGTAGGGTTAGGGAGAGTGCATGGAGGTGTGTGGCAGCCACCTCAAAGGTGACTTGTTTGGCCAGATTCTTTGGTGCTGGGGGGTGGACTGGGCAAGTAAAGCTGAAAGCACAGAGGGGGGTATATTGCTGGAAGGCTGGGTTTGTGATGGAAGTTGAAGGGATGAGGGTGGAGAAGGGCAGAAGGGAGAATTCACATCAACAACCCTCAACAGGCATGAGGCAGCCACGTGGTTTCCACTCCTGCGATTATCTGGATGTCTGGCTTCTGTGTGCATGATCATGTGACTGACTGAGGACAGTCAGTAGCTAAGTCCCCTGCAGATGTAGGAAATCAGTATTCCCTACAATCACAACTGCCAATCCCCAGAATTCCCATTGCCCTACCAGACTGACCAAAACACCACAGTTCATTATGCCCACCATCCACCACATTTCTATCTCACTCCTTCAGAATCTGCCCATATCTGTGTGATACCCACTACTTGTGCATCATGGAAACCTGTCTGTTTTTTACAGATCCCCATGTCCATGTCCACCCATATCCAGTCCTGTCCATTGTAAACTCACCAGGAAGCATTTTCTTTCTCTCTCTTTGCATTCTTTCCAGAAGACATACTCTGTGAACCACTCTATACATATTTCCTTTGTTCTGTTGACTCATACCTTATGTTTGGATTTGTTTTGACACTGTTGCAGAAATCTCCACACTATAAAAGTCTGTACCTAGTCTCAGAAAATGCATCTTTTGTCACAATGGACTTGAGGTCAGATGCATGTAAGACCTGGATGAAAACAACACAGCTACTGATGCCCCCTATGCACCCCCATGCACTTAAATCTTCTTATACTGCTCCACCTGCCTGCTGTTAAGATTGTAGTTCCTCTGGGCTGTCTGGAGTTGTTGGAGTAGCAGAGTGGATGTTTGCTTCAACTTATATGTTGCACCCTTGTCCAAGTTCAGTCTGGTATTTACAGTGGGGCAGAGTGGCAGAGTGGAGCGACAGAAGAATGGAGTAGTAAGGGGGGGGAGGTTGGAGGGTCAGAGTGATGATGAGAAGACTAGCTTCAAGTGTCAAGAGATGGACTTAAGGTGGACAGAGAAGAGGAGTGATCAAAGTCGATATTCAAACTGCAGAATACAAAGTACAAGAGGGGTTTATATACTATGGTGACAAATAAACACAGAGGGCACTGGAGTACCGGAGTTAGGTGGAATATGAGTCAGAAGTATCAGAACGAGTCAGAGCAGAAATAATCGGAAGGTGGAAATATTAGAGATGTCAAAGGTCTGTCAAAGGTATGGATGATAAGGAATCAAGGCACAGGAATGGAAGTATTAGAAAGAAGTGGAAAAGTGGAGAAATGCAGAGAAACAGAAATGCAGAGAAACAGAAATGTGGACTTGGGTATTGGCAGGAAAGCGGACTTGGTCCAGAATAGGCTCCAGAGGAGCAGAATTCGACTTGCACAGCATGGGATATGACACCCGCCTGCCCTGGAAGCCCCTCAGAAAGTGCACTACACTCACGCCTATACCTTCCTAGGACCAATGGACTCTCCCTTCTTTAGTTCTCCTTACATGGAATCCCTCCTGGGTCAATAATATTGCACACCTTCTTAACACTATTCACTCAGTGCCGACCTCCTAACATCAGGAAGGGATTTTGTATCTTTCACTGGTTTCCCTATGCTGGCCTGAACAGTGGTTGGATTCCAGTTTTGAGACAGATTTGTCTTCCATGATGGTGTCCAGAAACAAGTGTGCTGATGAACATTATCTTCACTTTCTGTGAGTGATTGAAGCACTCAATGATGAAGTTGAGAAGGCACATGTCCTTGAGAAGCCTAATGAGCCACCAATGCATGCTTCACAACTGCACCTCCTCACACATTTTGTGGACCACTGCCCACACTTGTTTTGAAAGAAACTCTGTGTTGATCCTTTGATCTTTGATGATATCCTAGATCAAATTAGCAGGCATCCAATCTTTCAAAATCAGTCCAGAAATAAACAATTACCAATCACCATCCAGCTTGCCATCTTCCTCAATCATGCAGGACACTATGGTAATGCATGCTGCCCTGAGGATGTTTCCCAGTGGGCAGGGGTCAGCATTGGAACAGTCATAAACTGCATGCACTACATCATGGTTGCAATTCTTGAGCAGCACAACAAGTTCATATATATCCCACCTCCCTGTTCCAAGGACATGCAGTGCATGTGGGAGTTCAGAGTCATGGACTTGCTGCTCTTGGAGAAATGGAGTCTTCACAACAGATGGATCCACCATCGACTTGTAGCACTGTGGTGCTGTAGGCGCCACAGTGCCTTATCTGTGTGCACAAGAGGTCATGCCAGGCTGTCCACCTGCTTAGTCATCCGTTGGGATGCCCTTCTCCAAAGATAGGGGCCAGGCCATGTGGTGGATCACATGTACAGTATGACAAGGGGCAGGAAAAAGAAAGTGGAGGCAGCAGTTTTGAACTCGCAACAGTTCTCATCAGGGGGCTTACAGCCACTGCCCCTACCACTAGTCCATCCAGCCGATGCTGAGGGTACCAACTACCAATCTAATGCCCTACCTAGGGATTTGACTCTAGTCATAGCCACAACTGTATGAGAGTGGCTACCCTAGGCTGGATTGGTTGCAATTTGGGTAGAATGAGTGGGGGTAGGAGGCTCCATCTTGTTAGACCCACAGGTCACTCGGGCACACAGGGGCCTTTCAGCACACCTGCCTGCACTTTTCCATTGCCATACATTCTCACGGTGGGGAATCATTCACCATGAGAACCTCTTATGCAATCGTCATGTGATTTGCCGTAACGACACTGACTATTTGCTAAACTGGACAGGTATGGGGAAACATTTCTTGACTGGAAATCAAATTATTCCCTGAAATGTCAGGTGCACAACAATTCTGACATGTAGTAATACATGCTTACATGTTTGAAGCTTGTTATCATGCCTCACAATTTGACGATTATTGCTTATGCCCTGGGTCAACTGGGGAGCATGCATGATTCATATGCCCTCCAAGGCACACATATCGTGCAGGATCATGCAACACTGCTTCCCCCTGTGCACTGTATGTGGGCAGACACTGCATATCCCACTGAGAGGTGGTGTGTCATGTTGTTCAAGAAGCCAAGAGGAGGAAATCTAAATTGCAAGCAGAATACTTATAATCAATATGTATCAAAGGTACATACCTGATGTTTACACCCTATGCCCTAACTAACATCTTTTTCTAGGTTTGAGTCCATGTTGAACATGCATTTGTAGCCCTAAAAGGGTGATTTCAATCACTTTGTGAACTTCATCTATGGATGCAAACAGAGGAAGACTTACATGTAGTGGTATACTGGGTGGAAATTTGCTTGATCTTGCATAACATGATGGTCCAGGTTGAAGAAGGCCGTTGTGGGGAGATGGAGGGAACAGTTCAGTGGGCTATATCAGAGGGACAAGGGTCAGTGGACAGAGATGAAGAGATATATCAAGGTCAACCCACTGGACAGAGGGTCAACAGTTTCAGGCATATTTGATGCAGAAGCTACTCAACAAGCACGGTCTCCAGTTGTGAAAACAAACATGTTGTGTGGTAGTCAAAAAAGTACATACATATTTTGCAGTAAAGTGATGAAGCATGGTATGAAGTGGAGGGAGGAACATGACAAGGCAGGCTACCGAGGCTGATGGATAACAGATATGGAAACAAAAGTGAGCAGTGCAGGGGGATGCAAAGGGGGAAATGTGGAGAGGAGAAGACACAAACAAGTATATTAGTTGACAGCACCATCATTGAAAGTCCCAGCCAACAAGGAACTTTTTGCTACATCCAACCAATCATATTCTGAGATGGAGTACCTCTGATTCCTTGCTGAGTACCAGTACATCCACATTTCACAATTCAATCTCAGGCTTCTTCATCTCCAGCTCATGCCAATGCTGCTCATCAGCCTCAGTGCACACTTGAATGCATTCTGCCTCGAGGTGTGAGATTTCCCTTTCATGCATGTGGAATTTAATCTTGGTATTGTATCGCTCATGGTTGAGCATGGATGTTGTGATCTTCATGTTGTGAGTTTCCTTATTGAACCCATCAAGTTGGTCCTTCATGCTGGACTTAAACTGATCAAGGGTGGTGCCCTTTCCTTTTGTTCAGCTGGAAAGAGATGACTGGGTCATGGGAGTACTGGTGCACCTTGAGCAGCTGACAGGATTGCTATGTGCACAAGGTGTGATACACAGGGAAGGGGGAGTAATTGATGAGAAGGAGACTGGCTGGCTGGGATATGGAGCTGCTCAAAAGGCAGCTTGCCCATCCCAAGATGGAGTTCAGGGCTTTGAAGGTACCTGTGATCTCTGAAAAGATGGAAATGAGGATGGTTCATTGTCAGTTTCACCAGGGATCTGTAAGGTGTGTTGAGTAAGATACTGGCGACAGCATGACTTTGGCTTTACCTGATGCTGATAATTGCCCAGTCCTCCTCATCTTACTTGGCTGACACATGATCTGCAAACTGTGCTGCCATTGAACCTCTGTCCTGGGTAACAGGTAGAGCCTTCCCTTTCCCTTTTACAGTTGCTGATCATGCCATTGGAGCCTTATTGTTGACCTGGAGGTGTGCAGAGCATCACAGAGAGGGACAAATGGCAGACATATTGTTGAAGCTCTGCTTGAATCATGTCACATGGTCATCACATTCAGGCCAAACTTGGACCAAACTAACCATAGCATGAGGCAACTCTGAGTTCCATTGCTGTCCAGGACTGTCCAGAGCTAGCCAGTTGGGTACCTTGCTGGGGGTGTCTGTCAGCCTGGACCCCTGTCTGGCCCTGTCCAGTCCAGTCCAGTCCTGTCTAGGTGAGGGCCAGTTTGCTGATGTTGTTGTATTTGCTGCTCCAATAGTGAGTGCTATGGTTCTCTCTACAGCAGGAAGAACCTCATCTTTCCTGGAGTGACTTTCACAAGTTTTGTCTTTGGACCTCTTGTAGTTTGGATTGTCTTCCACTTAACCTCTATTACAGGACTGTGAGCATCTACAGCAATGTGTTTAGGCTTAGCTATGACTAGATGGGATGAGCATAAGCATGAAACTGCATTCTCTGACCATGATACACACCTTCCACCAGCAAAGTGATCACCCAACATTCATTCATCCCTCTGGCTCATGTGTCATTGGAATCAAACATCAATATTAAGGTTGGTCAGGGTCTCTGTCATACATGGCTGAATTTGGACAGGAAGGCTATATGGAGACCAATCAAGGGGGGACATTACATAAAGTGCTGAATGGGCAATAGAGGAATCTACATGAAGTCTAATTTGAACTTAATCCAAGGAACCCGGACTGGTGCCAAGACTTTCCAAAGCTCCATCAAGGAGAATGATGCCATGATGCCGAGAGCCACATCCGAGGAATCTGATGGTTGGCAATGATGTTTACAGCGTGTAAGGTGGGTGAAGCAAACCATAGATTTGACAAGTGATATGCAACAGTGTCATATACCATGTCATGACAGTCTACTCTGCTCCTCTGGAGCCTACTCTGGCACAACTCTGCCTTTCTTGCCTCTATCAAGTCTGCTTTCTGCCTTTCTGCAACTCCACATTTCCACAAGTCTGCATTTCTGCTTATCTTACTTACCCTTGGTTTCTGGACCTTGTTCCTCATCCTTCATACCTTGACAGATGTTTGACATATATAATAACTCCACCTTCTGATTAATTTAATTCTGACTCATTCTGACTCCTCCTGATTCATTCCTATCTTTCTGACATCTTTGAGTCACATTCCACTTCACTCCATTACTCCAGTGCCCTCTGTACTTGTCACCATAGTATATAAACCCCTCCTGTATTTTGTATTCTTCAGTTCGAATATCAACTCTGATCACTCCTCTGCTCTGTCCATCCTAAGTCCCTCCCTTGACACCTGAAGTCAGTCTTCTTGTTGTCCCTCTGACCTCCCCTTCTGCCATTGCTCTGCTTCACCACCTGCCATTACTCTGCTCTGCCACCCACCGTTACTCCACCCCTTTGTAAATCGCAACATATAAGTTGAAGCTGAAGTCTGCACCGCTCCTCTGACAACTCTGGACAGCCCAGAGGACCAGGATCTTAACAAACAGTAAAAGTAAGATCAACTGGTATTGAAGCCATACCCTACCCTTTGAGCAAAGGAAACTCTTTTCACACATTCAAGCTGTCATTGTGGCTAGGGGACCATGCAGTAGAACTGGCAGTGTATTTGCTGCTGCCAAGACAGCCTGAGCATTGTCAGAGGAGGAGGTAGACATCCCCATGTCTGATTTGAAGGCATGGAAGGATAACAGGAGAAAGGTGCTGCCACTTGAGGAAATATGGCATTGGCATGATATTTCATACTGTATATATGGTGATTCCAGGGTAAATTCCAACCCCATGACCTGAGGGAAAACCTGAGGGCAAACCTGAGAGCAGCCATCCCAAGGCCAGCTATCCCTTATGGTATCTGATACAGGCCACCCATCCCTCAGCCCATCCCATACCTATGGGTCACCCATCCCTCGGCCCACCTGAGGCCTACAGAATACCTATATTGGCCAATCCATTCCTAACAGACATAGATCAATCAACCCATCCATTATTCAAAGTAACCTTACTGAAATATATACTTGGCTGACCCATATCATATGGGATTTTCTCACACCTTGGTCCATCCGTACCCTATGACTACAGGCTATAGGTCAGCCAATGATCAGCTGGCCTGTCTGGCATGGCTTTTTGTCAACCTCAGCTGTCTGTATGCTATGGTGCAAAGCACTACATGGGCTCCAGGGATGCAGTTAAAAACACACCAGGTGGGCAAGGTAGGTAAGGTTGGAAGACAGGATGCAGTAGTTGGAGGAGTTGGATGAAGAAATCAACCACTGTTGGGGAAGGGACACCAAGATCCACAACCTGCTTGGATTTTCTGGTACAGCATTGCAACCCTGATATGTGCCCAAAAGTATCTGCATAGTTCCCCAGAGAGACCATGTAGTGCTTTAGACCATAGGATACGGCCAGCCGAGGTTGACAAAAGCCCATACCACACGGGCCAGCTGATTGTTGGCCGACCTATGGCCTGTAGTCGTAGGGTACGGATGGGCTGAGGTGTGAGAAAATCCTGTATGATATGGGTTGGCTGAGTAGATATTTTAGTAAGGGCATTTGCAGTAATGGATGGGCTGATTGAGCTATGTCTGTGTGGAATGGATTGGCCAATATGGGCATTCTGTAGGCATTGGGTGAGATATCTGATACAACAAAGCCGATAGTAGACAGCCTGATGCTGAGTGTAGATATGCCGATGCCAACAACGCCAATAGTAGATATCCCGAGGTCAAAAAACCCGAGAGTAGATATCTGATACAACAAAGCCGATAGTAGATATCCGATACAGCAAAGCCAATAGTAGACATCCTGATGCCAAGGGTAGATATCACAATGTCAAAAGACCTGAGGGTAGATATCCAATACAACAAAGCCAATAGTAGATATGCCGATGCCCAGGGTAGATATCCCAATGCCCAGGGTAGATATCTGATACAACAAAAACCCAATAGTAAATATCCCGGTGCCAACAAACCCAATAGTAGATATCCCAAGGTCAAAATACCCCATATTTGATATCCCATTGCCAACAAACCCAAGGATAGATATCCTGAGACCATTCATCCCAGGGCTGTCTATTCTGAGGCCAGCCATCTCAGGTCCATCCAT
>KN825388.1:0-20225 GCA_000827395.1 Paxillus rubicundulus Ve08.2h10 | reverse complement strand
AGTGTTGTGGGGGTTCTGTGTTGGAATCATGTGAAGTATTGTAATCAACGAGTAAGGAGTGTGACTGAAAAGAAGGATGTGGAGACTACGGCTACTGGGCGACTACAGACTGTAGAGGACTGATGGAATGAGAAGCAAGAAAGGTGTGAGACTACGCTTCTCACGCATAGACTAAAACCTACGTTGCCTCGTGCCTCGGCTACTTAGGTCAGCAGTATACTTAAAAACTACAAAAATGCGAAAATTCACACAACTTATTGGACTTACCAGTGATGGACTCACCTTGGGTAATGACTCTGGCCTGAGCAATAGCCCAGAGACAAGAGTGAGACTGCCTCTGAAGAAGAAATCAAAGGACAAGAGTGAAGAAACTTGAAAAGCAGCAGTGGGTGGGTTTATATAATATGTACTGTATAGCACTTACAAATCATTTCCCATGCTTCTGGCTGGTTTCAAAACTATTCCATGACAGGGGTAGGTAGCTGAGTATCAGAGTGAAGTAGTGTGATCAGTCCAATATCATGGAATATCATTGCAAATCATTGTGATGTATGTCTGGCCAGCAAGTGTAATAGAATTACAAGATCATGACATTATGACAACTTTAGATATTCCTTGTTCAGAGCTACAAAATTATTATGAATATCTCATCAATGAATGCCAAACTGAGTTTGGACTTAATAGCAAATGGTAATGGTTGACATACTCTCAAAATGTCAGCCTAGAATTAAATAGCCTCATCAGTGAACTGTCTTTCTCGTGTCAGAGGATCATTCAAGCATCTTTATGATGAAGATCTGATAATATCATATAAATATTTATCCTTCCACATCATATTTGATGTGTGTTTGTAAGATTCATCTGGTTATACCATCACTTCACTGTTCCCCTGATGTGTGAGTGGACTTGAGTTACTGACAGGTTCCAGGGCTCATAATCTGTAGAAGCTATATACTAAACCTGTAGGAATATATAAAATTTGTATTAGTCCTCAGTAAGTAGTTCCATGGAAGATTAGAAATCCAACTGCTGATCCTTCACTTTCAAAGGCCTAGGGCTATACTGCAACTCTACTGTAATAATTCATGTTAACTATCATACAGACCTATTGCAAAACATTTTGTAAGGGTTGCAACACTTTTGCAACACTTTGCAATACTTTTACAATACTCTTGCAGCACCCTGGCAGCACTCAGGCAGTATTTTTGCGCTTTGTAGTCATTATGTAAGCATTCCCAAATGGACTAACATGTCCCAAATACATAATCTGCAAATTGACAGCCATGAGCACATAGGGGAAAGAAGTATCCATATTGGGTTTTGCACTTCCAAACCCCACTTTCCCACCCCACATTGTGGAAAACATATCTCAATTAGTCCGTGCTTTTCAATTTCTTGTTTGCCCACACATTTTTAAGGTGTAGCAGCTCATTGCTACACTGCATTTGATCACTTCTTTTTTTGATGTAAGAATACATGCAATGTACATGTAACAAAACATAAACTACTACATCTTACATGTTGTCTTATTGTAGAATGTGTAGTTAATGATGATCCAAGAGGTTGAAAAGAATTCAATCTCAGCTGGTGGATGAAAGACAGCACACAATTTAAAGCTTATGTAACAGAAGATGGGGCACTACTCCCAGCCAATTACAATTATTGACCACTGTTTGAAACACAACATTGAAGAGCTGATTGTACAGCTACAACAACATGGTGATTTTATATCAGAGTTGATTCATTGGATAGAATACTCTCTCAAGTAGCTCTATAATTTTTTTGCAAAAGAAACTATGATGTGTTTCAAGATGAGGAGTGTATGTAGTGAAATAGTCACTTTTGTGGCAGTGATGAGTGACTGAGATATGTGACCCCTCAACTAATGATGACTAATCAAAAACTAATCAAGTCCACTGATTAAGTGTAATAGACTGTGATTGTGTGAGATACCTGCTCTATGTTTCTTGTGCTATTGTCAAAACCCAGGCATAAATCCCAAGGTTTCCAGAGAGGTCTGATGTATTGGGAGATTAGGAAGTGGTCATGGGGTTCCAGACAATCTCTAGGGGGTCAGATGGTAAGGGACTTTGGCTTTAGCTTATGTGCTGTGCCCCTGTACAAGTCCTGTCCCTTGATTCCAGGTCAGAGGTCAGAGTATTAGTGTTAAGTTCAACTCAAGACTGAAGAGGATGTGTCAGAGGGAAGTCAGAGACTTCAGTAGAAGGCAGGGATTGATATGGTTTATAGTTGATATTTGAACTGAGGAAATATAGAGAGTACATAGGGTTGTTATACAAATAATCCTCTAGGACTGGAAATGGAAAGACATTGGGGGTTTGTCATATCCCATGCTGCACAAGTCAACTCCGCTCCTCTGGAGCCCACGCCAGACCAAGTCTGTTTTCCTGCCCATATGCAAGTCCACTTCTCTGCCTCTCCATTTCTCTGTTTCTCTGCTTTTCCATTTCTCCACATTTCCACTTCTTTCTAATACTTCTGTTCCTGTGCCTTGATTCCTTATCATTCATACCTTTGACAGATGTTTGACATCTCTAATATTCCACCTTCCAATTATTTCCACTCTGACTCACTTTGACTCCGACTCCTCTTGACTCATTCTGATACTTCTGACTTGTATTCCACTCAACTCTGGTACTCTGGTGCCCTCCATGTTTACTTGTCACCATAGTATATAAACCCCTCTTGTACTTTGTATTCTGCAGTTTGAATATCGACTTTGATCACTCCTCTTTTCTGTCCACATTAAGTCCATACCTCAACACTTGAAGCTAGCCTTCTAATCATCACTGACCCTCCGACTTCTGACTACCCCCCCCCCCCCCCTTACTACTCCATTCCACTGTTGCTCCACTCCACCACTCTGCCCCACCACAAATACCGGACTGAACTTGGGCAAGGGTGCAACACATAAGTTGAAGCTGATGTCCACTCTGCCTCTAGGACAGTGTGAAGGAACTCCAATCTTATCAGGGTTCAGGAATCCTAATGACAGTGTACAGCAAGGTGATGTCAAGATTACAAAGGAAAAGGTGTCATAATGGTGAATATGGGCAAGAAGTCCCTTGCTCAACACTTGAAGCTAGTCTTCTCATTGTCACTCCAACCCTCCAACCTCCCTTGACTACTCTGTTCCACCATCACTCTGCCACTCTGTTCATCCAACATCCACCAGACAGCCCAGAGGAACCCCAATCTTAACACCAACACACAGTGCCAAGCATGGGCTGATACCAAACTTGAAGTTACTGAAATTGAGTGTCCCAGCAAATCTCAACACACAATTTTGAACTTTTTTTATCTTGCTCAACCTGGCTCAATTTCTCTGTCCATGCATGAGAGTGACATCTATAGTAGATTAGATACATTCTGTTGCTATGAATTTGTGTTGTAGCAGCAGTGTAATCAAAATGTTTCAGTGAGCGATGCTGTTTCAGACACTGGCCAATAACTGTACCAATTTAGTCAATGTAAAATAGTGGAAATTTTGTAAAACATACCACAAACTTATCTGGTTACCTCATCAACATGGGAGTCTTGTATGTTTATTGCATGACTCGACATGACATTTTGCTGTTTCCACCAGATCGCAAAAACGATCCAAACCTAACTCGACCGATGGCGGAAGGGATATCGGATAAGACAAGAAGCACCGAACTCAGGTTTTAGACAGACGGAGTGATGAGGCATACAACGGAATGAAGAATGGAGGGACGAGTAGAGGAAAGGTGACAATGCCTGAACCCACGAACAGTAGCACAAACGTTGGATGCTTGAACAATGACCTGGAGAGAAGATAAGGGCAACAACAGTCAACAAAGCGGGTAGATTTACAACTCAATGGTGGCCGTCACACGGGGATTGCGTTCCTTCAGCAGCATAACGACTGGCACAGTGACAATGAGGGCCACAAACCCCATCCATTCGGAGGGTCCACGGGATGGCCTGCATGGCGATGCTCCGAACGCAGCCGCCAATACCAACACCCGCAAAGACCAGGCCATTGGCAAGCTCCCGCCTCCGCTTGAACCATGGTGAAGAAAGGGCTTCGCAAGCCTAATAAGCATGGATCAACTGGAGGATCCAGATGAAGAACAAGCACAGCAAACACAAGCTATTCCCGATACCTAAGTCAATTCCCATTGGTTCAGAAGAGTCCACTGACACTCTTTGCACTGAAGCCATGCGACTACGGCCACTGAGCCAACAAAGGCAAGGGTAGAATCAGAGGCAAGCTTTTCATTGGCAAGTTGAGCTTGCATAACGCCCAATGAATAGGATCCGCCGGCGAAGAACGTGCTGTGTATCATATCCGATCCAGTGGGTACTGGTAAAAAATTAAAATTAAAAAGGTGACGAAGATGCACATACGTGATCAGTTTGCAAGCTGAGACAACGACCCAACTATATCCACCATCAGGGACATGGCCGAGGGGTGGAGCAGACGGTTGAGGTTGTAACGGACAATCCTCAACACTGTGGTCGCTAGATTGCACAGGCAACGACTCTATGGATCGTCGTTCGAGCGCACTTGCCAGCGCGGCGTTCAATGTTCGAGAAAAACCGAGAAAAGAGACGGGGAGATTGCCAAGACGAGATTGTTACCGGTCTACGTACCAGTGCCAGATACGAGCCATAGTACTGCCAAAACAGCTGTTGGTTCCCGAAGAGGTTGAATATGAAGTGACAGAGCCTTGCATACAGCAACTTGGGGCCCGTCTGGCGGCTGAAGCAGGTTATTGAAAAAGGTGCTCAAGTTGCTTGGGTCCAAACATATTCGCAATTATTTAAACTCAAATAACTCTGCACGCGTTGCCGTTATGGACTGTGCATCACGCCTTCTCGCGAGTGCCTTCTGAGCAATAGAGTGTGGGTCGGAATTTCGAGCTAGTCATCTTCATGAAGTTCCCTCCATGCTTGTTCAGTCTTGAGACGTCGCTCTTTGGCTTTGACACGATTCCGATTCGACCGTTCAACGCCCTGCACAGGAGGACCAGGTAGAATCACGATTCAGAATGGGCGATTGACTTCGAACCAACCTCTTTCCGGAGACAGCTGTTGAGGGCTGTCTTCTCTTGGTTGCAGCCACCGGTCAAACGTTTCCAGTTGCTAGTATGACAGGCATCAAGGGCTTGAATGAACTCCCTACAGACTGAGGAGGTCGGTTAGCTTGAATTCAAGGGGCGGGAGACGACGCGAACCAATGCGTTTATCGGACAACTGCGGGTGCATTCGGGAAAGTATTCATAGAAGAGTAAGTTACTATTTGACTGGGAAGTGGCACGATAACGAGGAGTCAGATGGAAAGAAAATATGTTGGGACCACGCACAGACCAAGATGAGAAAGACAAGGTCGAGTTGTGTGCAAATTTATGTGTCCAGACTTCGGACAAGAAGGGTTGGCCGAATGATTTATACTAGACGAGCGGCCGACTGACTCTTTGAGAACCGTGTGAGAAGTGATGCCATCATTATGGCATACCCCTACAAAAGCTATCCATCCCAAGACACGAAGACACATCTCTTCTTTCTCCCCCTCCACCATCACCCATGTCTGGTTTCACCCCAGAACCTGCAGATGCTACCTGCATCGCTACCATTCGCACTCTTGCCGCTGATGTAGTCGGCAAGGCTAACTCTGGCCATCCCGGTGAGCACGCTCTGATCCTCTGCCCTTCATGCACCGTTATCAATGCCCGTTCATTAGGTGCACCTATGGGTATGGCTCCTGTAGCCCACGTACTGTTCACGAGGTGAGTCGGCGTTTGGGTTGCGATCGCGACATTCCCGCTCACTAGCATTAGGTTCTTCAATGCCAACCCCAAGAGCTCCAAGTGGTTCAACCGTGACCGATTTGTCTTATCCAACGGGTAAGTTCAATCAATGTTAATATCATAGACTCGCTAACGCCCACCAAAGACACGCGTGAGTGATCTCCTGATGCGATGTAACCCACGCGCGAGCTTGATCCATCATGGAACTGCAGATGCGCGCTGCAATATATATTGTTGCACCTTCTGGGATACAAGCTATCCATGGATGACTTAAAGGCGTTCAGGCAGCTTGATTCGTTGACCCCCGGTCACCCGGAAGCACATCATACTGACGGTATACCGGATTGTCATCTCACTAGCCCCTGTCTACTCCGTGCTCATAGTACCAATCAGGTATTGAGGTCACTACTGGCCCCCTCGGTCAGGGTTTTGCGAACGGTGTCGGCCTTGCCATGGCTCAGGCACATTTAGCTGCTGTCTATAATCGTGATCATTATGATCTCATAAACAATTACACTTATGGTACGCCCCTTCTCGCACTGAACTGAGAAATCGACAACAACTTCTCTCCAGTCTTCACTGGTGATGGCTGTCTCATGGAAGGAGTTGCAAGCGAAGCGGCATCTATCGCTGGCCATTTGAAGTTAGGAAACCTAATCGTTGTACGTACATTCCACGTTCGTGGGACGTCCTCATGGTACTCACAATCGGTCCTAGATTTACGACGATAATCGTGAGTGCTGGCGATGGTTCGTCACGATTCGGTGCCACATATTCAGTTTCCGTCTTAAACAGATATTTCTATCGACGGTGACACTGCTGTTGCATTCACCGAGAATGTCGAACAACGATTCCTGTCATATGGTTGGCAAGTTCTTCACGTCCATGATGGTGACAGGTAATGAACATAATTATTCGAGCAAGTGGTCTATAAATGTAAATATACTGCAACAGTGACCTCGCTGGAATCTACGACGCAATCGCGACTGCGCGACTCGAGAAATCCAAGCCCACCATCATCCAGCTCCGAACCACAATTGGCTATGGTTCCAAACAGCAGGGTACCCACGGTGTCCACGGTTCTCGTGCGTAACCCTTAATCTCTATCCTTTCTTCTCCCCACAAATCCCTCCCAGCTCTCAAGGCTGACGACATACAATCCCTGAAGAGCAAATTTGGTTTCCCCCCCGGCCAAACCTTCTACGTTCCCGAGGTCACGTACGGGACATATCGAGCAGCCGCTCTTCGCGGCGAGCATCTCGAGTCTGCCTGGACGGCACTCCTGGCACAGTATGGGAAGGCTTACCCAAATGAGCACGCGGAGCTCACACGCCGAATTGCCGGAAAGTTTCCGGGAGGATGGGAGAAGGCCCTCCCGGTTTACAAGCCCACCGACGCTGCACAAGCATCCCGAAAGCTCTCCGAGATCGTTCTAACCGCAATCACACCCGCGCTCCCAGACCTCATGGGAGGGTCAGCAGATTTGACCGGTAGTAACTTGACCAAGGTCAAAGGAACTGTCGACTTCCAACATCCCAGCACCGGTTTTGGTAGTTACGCTGGAACGTACATTCGGTATGGTGTTCGCGAGCATGGTATGGGTGCGATTGCCAACGGCCTGTCGGCATACGGCGGTATTGTGCCCTTCGTCGCGACTTTCATGGTAAGCATGATTGCGAGGCAAGCCAGCTTGTTTCTCATTAGCGCCCAGAACTTTGTATCATATGCTGCTGGTGCTGTGAGATTGTCGGCTCTCAGCAAACATCAAGTCATCTGGGTCGGTGGGTGCCATACTACTTATTCCACGTCCTCGTTGACCATGGCTCACTGGCTCAAATATGACAGCGACCCATGACTCCATTGGTCTCGGTGAAGATGGTCCTACCCACCAGCCCGTTGAAACCGCCGTCCACCTCCGTGCCATCCCCAACCTCGACTTCTGGCGTCCCGCGGATGGCAACGAGACTTCTGCATCCTACCTCGTCGCACTGCAGAGCACTGAGACCCCTTCCGTTCTCTCTCTCTCTCGACAGAACCTTCCCAACCTCGAGGGATCCACGATCGAGCGTGCCGCACGCGGTGGATACGTACTCCATGAGGTTGAGGGCGAGGCTTTGACCATTGTCAGTAGCGGCAGTGAAGTCTCCATTGCGCTGGAGGCTGCAAGTAAGCTCAAGGCAGAGGGTACCAAAGTCCGCATTGTTAGCTTGCCCTGCTGGTCTGTGTTCGACAGGCAAGACGAGCAATACAGACTAAGCGTTCTGAGGAGCGGGGCTCCGATCTTGTCCTTGGAGGCATTGACAACCACTGGATGGCAGAAGTACAGCCACGAGGTGGGCTAACTTGATTGCACTGGTGGCGAAAGTGACGCTTACCTGTGCTCTTCGTAGCAATACGGTTTACCTGCATGGGGAGCGTCAGGTCCGTATCAAAAGGTCTACGAGAAGTTCGGCATTACTGGAACAAGTAATTATATACGTCCTCTGAGCTGTTACTTGAACTGACTTTTCCAACGTAGACATTGCCACGGTCAGCAAAAAGGTGATTGCCTTCTACAAACAAAAAGGCGGTGAAGTTGTCTCCCCTTTGATAAAGGCTCTGTAAAAAGTAAAAGGTGTCTCCCTGTTGACCAATTTTGAGTGGGAACAATGATAGAGCCCACAACACAAAGTAGCATTCATGTAATCATCAATAGGCCTTGGCAGTTGGCTCTCCTGAAGATTGTCCGAAGGAAATCTCGTGGAGCAGGAGTTTGAAAGGCATTATGCATAAAACATTGATGATCACTGTTAGCGGTCTACATCAAGAAAACGCAAGTCTATTTTCGCTCAACAATCATGTTATCCCAGTTAGTTCTCTCCTCGTCTTCCTTGATGACATCCTCAA
This sequence comes from Paxillus rubicundulus Ve08.2h10, assembly GCA_000827395.1. NCBI lineage: Eukaryota > Fungi > Basidiomycota > Agaricomycetes > Boletales > Paxillaceae > Paxillus > Paxillus rubicundulus. The sequence continues at coordinate 11,544 of KN825388.1, read as the reverse complement.
TATGAGGCTTGAGGTAACGGACGTCCTGAAGCATCAAAGTGTCAAGGTGCACGGAACCGAGATAGGTGGGGAAGCCCGTACGTCTTTGGCAGAAACCCACTGCTCCTTTGGTAGAGGTTTGTGAAGAACACTCGAGTGTAGCGAAACTTTCATTCGGTATGCGCGGTCGTACGCCTCGCGCGGCGTTAGGCGTCCCAAAGCCTGTTGGATGATATTGTGAGGATATATTCTGCAAGTTTCGAGTATCACTTACCCTTTGGACCTGGGGCAACTCCTCCATTTCTATTTGCCCTCCGTTGAGCCTGCAAACACACTCCGAATATGAACACGTACGAAGGTCATCATATTTGAGGCCCATCTGGCGGTAGCCCATGAGGTCCGCATACCAGTAGGCTACTGGGGTGACGAGCTGCTTGAGTGACCGTGAAGAACGAATGTAAGGTGCAAGGGATGGGCCGAGCGCGTTCATGGTGTCGAGTGACCGGTTGACTAAAGGTTTTGAATGTCCTTGAAAGAACTACGATTTCGGAAACGGAGGCACTCGGAAAACTTATTTGCCTCTGTTTGAAACACGACACTGAAGATCCGATTATACAGCTACAACAACATGGTAATTTTACACCAGAGTTAGTTCATTGGATAGAGTACTCTCTTTCAGGCAGCTCTGTAATTTTTTTTACAAAAAAAATAAGATGTGTTTCGAGATGGGGAGTGTATGTAGTGAAATAGTCACTTTTGTGGCAGTGATGAGTGACTGAAACATGTGACCCATTAATTAATGATGACTAATCAAAAACTGATCAAGTCCACTGATCAAGCGTAATAGACTGTAATTGTGCGAGACACCTGCTCTATGTTTCTTGTGCTATAACTTCAATACTTCACCAATCCAAGTGAATTCACTCCTGGTAGACCCATTATATGATACCAAATCCATTATAAACACCTTGAGTGGAGTTCCATCACAGTGTCAAGCATGGTTTGATACCACATTTCAAGCTGCTGAAATTGAGTGTCCCAGCAGATCTCAACACACAATTTTGAACTTTTATCTTGCTCGCCCTGGCTCAATTTCTCTGCCATGCATGAGAGTGACATCTATAGTAGATTGGATACATTTTGTTGCTATGAATTTGTGTTGCAGCAGCGGTATAATCAAAATGTTTCAGTGAGTGATGCTGTTCAATGGAGGAGTTAATTGGACAATATTTTCACGATATGATTTAGATAAGATTACCAAATATACGAAAAACTATATCTAGAATCATCATTGAAAGAAAGTCAACCTGCACTTTGACTTTCTTTCGTCTAGATACCGCAGATCGCAATCACACAAAATGCCCAACACCGCAGAGCGCACCTACATCATGCTCAAGGTGACCCCATCCATCTTTTAAAATCCCCCATCTCGCTGACGCGACAAACAGCCCGACGGCGTTGACCGTGGCCTCATCGGCGAGGTCCTCGCGCGATTCGAGAAGCGTGGATTCAAGCTCATCGCCGCCAAGCTCGCCCTGCCCTCCAGGGAGCACCTCGAGAAGCGTACGCACGTTCCCTTTCCATCACCACCAGATCAGGCCATAAACTGCAGCTGCCTTGGATACAGACTATGCTGATCTCAAGGACAAACCTTTCTTCCCTGGCATGATCAAGTACATGCAGAGCGGCCCTGTCTTCTGCATGGTCTTCGAGGGCCTTGATGCCGTGAAAACGGGTCGTGCGATGCTCGGTGCTACCAACCCCCTTGCGTCTCAGCCCGGTGAGTGTGAAGGTCTCCTTGTGGTCTCGGCGAGCATCGATTGAGCGTGCCAATTAGGAACCATCCGCGGTGACTACGCTCTCGCCGTCGGCCGTAATATCTGCCACGGTTCCGACTCCATCGAGAACGCCGAGAAAGAGATTGCCCTGTGAGCAGCGTCCATTTTCTGATGTTAAACCAGTGACTTATATTGTTGTCCAGTTGGTTCCCGGATGGAACCCTGCAGTACCAGCTTTCCCAGGCAGCGATGATCTACGAGTAAATAGATATGTTACAAGGAAAGACCGAGCACTGTACTAGCATACCGTCAACAAATCGCAAGGGATAGAGTCTAATAGACACGTCCCACAAAGCGGAGCCATATTCCCATGTCCATATGCATGATGTGAGCAACGAGCAACGAACGTTCAATAGATTTATTGCCTCGACATAGTACACACAGTAAATATAGGAATGAATGATCGCGAGAATTTGGTATGCAATGAGAGTGGGTATGGTGCAAAAGTAATGATATTAATGATGTGAAGGTGCATCGCGGTGCGCCACGACGCAGAGAATGAACACCGTCTTGGCGTGCCATCGCGCACAGAGTTCACTTATCTGGGCAAAAACGCGCTTCCACCGCAACGCGACGCCTCTGATTTCATATTCCCCAGAACTGAACCGCCGTTCAGCAGCAGCCTGAGGAAGAGGAAGAGATAAACAACCTCATTCAAGTGACCTTCGCTTTTACGTCCCGCAGGCGAGAATGGTAGCCAAGTCGTTCTCACCTGCTGCTGACAGTTGCCGTGCACGAGCCTTGAGCCGCACTAGTAGATAAGGGTTTAGCTGGGATCTAAATGTTGAATGTATATCTGCTCACAATTGCGGTCGAGACTCAGCAGCACGACCTTGACAGCAGTGCTTGTATCTCGCATTGCTGTACCGCCTTTGAGGAGTGCCGATCGATCAACCCAGTGTTCATCTTGCCATATGGCAGCCTTAAGGATGAGATCATCCATGCATCGATCCCACGATTGCTCATCGGAGAATTCAACCTGCTCCGTTCGCACGTTCAGGGACGCGAGATAGTTGCCCTTCGAGGTCTGGACTTTGAGTGATGCCGCGTGCGAACGAATGTGGGAGGCGATATAAGAAACTGCTTCCAGTGCTGCCTCGCCGAGCTGCGAAGTATTCGAGGAAAGACCGTCAAGTTCCATGATGACGGGAACTGGAATGATAGTCGTCCATCGAAGTGACTCAACGATCGAGGCAATCATAGATAGCGAAGACAAAATGATGTTGGTATCGAGCACAAGGACAGTGTACCCGGGGACAATGTTTAATGTTGGGCCTGAAGCGGCAGGCCGAGGTAAACGACGTTTGGAACGTTGTACTGAAGGCGAAGACGGTAATCGTTGTACCGAAGGCGAAGATGGTAATCGTTGAGCCGACTCCAGCAAGGTGCGCAGATATCTACGCCGAGCCTGTGCGCGTTCCACATGAGTGTCTGTGAAGTGAGAGTAAGAGAAATATTTACCTTCAAAGTTTTGACCTCCTCGGAATCCTCTTCATTGTCCTCACTCTCCTCTGAAAAATCATCTGCTTCCGCGCCCTCTCCGTCAACGTCCATCGCGTCGTCAGTCCACCTCCTTCTCCTACGACGGTGCTCCTCTGCCTCTCGCGCATGACGGTCCTCATCTTTCCATTTCCTTACTTTGGCCTCCAATGCACCACCAACGTTCCACTCTCGCGTTCCCTCCACCCACGTGAAGCCATCGACTAGGCCAGCCAAATTGACTGCACACCGGACAATTCTCGTCCATCGCCTCGTATTTTCGCTCGTCCTTTCACCCCCGCCTTCATCATCCTCGTCCTCGTCTTCAATAATCCCGTCTGTCAACTGTCCTCCCTCCTCGACATCGAGGACTTCGACCTCCGCACGACGATCTTCCCCACTCTTCCAATACCCGCGTTCAAAAACTTTACGACCAACCCACTCCATACCGCGCATGCACCAGTCCTCTGGAAGGGGGGGGACGCACCCGCTCGTGAGCATGGCCCATCGTTCGGTGCCAGCAGGCGCGGGAAGGTGCAAGCCTTGAGTGCTGAGAATATTTCTGGGGATAGAAGTCAGGAATTTGGCGAGATCTTCCCATGGGATCGACCGTTCGAGGATTGTGAGTATTTCTGAATTTTTGTTTACAGTGACGAGGAAGGTTAAAAGGACAGGGAGATAGGGATTGAGTGTCGACCTTGCAAAAGGCGAGGCTTTGCGTGTCGGATTGTGGAGAACAAACGAAAGCATCGAGAAAGCGAGCTCCACCGCAAACTTGAAAGTCTGCGGGAGCTCAAGTGGCAGCGCACCTTCCGACGAAGCAGGCGAAATCTGTGCTTGCGACGGGCTAGGCTTCACACCGTCGTCATCTACGTCCATTCGCTTCTCTTCCCCGGTCTCCTCGAGATGGACTGCAGTGCTACGCTTTGCAACGACACGAATGGGTGCTGCAGGGGCACTGTCACGTATCGTGGTTCCTCCGATCCTACGCAAGATACCGCTAGGTCGGCCATACTCCATGACAGCTCCGATGTTAATAACGGCCATCATGATCCATTCGCGTTCCTCAGCGCCCTCAATTTCGAGACGCTCAAGGAAGCGGGCAAGCGTGGGGGTGAAGTCGTCGAGCTCGATGTTGGTGAACAGCATCCCGTGGAGCAGAATGAAGAGTTCTGTGGCTCTGGCGTCTGGCTGTGCGCGACGGGTTTGTGATGTTGACGACCAGATGGGGAGAACAGATTCGCGAGACGTCGAAAAGGGGTGCAGGGTAGTCATACTGGGATATCGTCAGGATAAGCCCGATAAATCGGATTGGCCACGTACCTCTTGACGAAGTGGTAGACAGCTCTCAACTCTTCACTTTCGCCCTCGCGACTAAGTAGACCTAGGTGGTGGTGAAGTTTGCCTGTGCCAGGCGTGTCTGCGATACCTCGAGCGTACCACTCCTTGGCTATTGATCGCCAACGTTCCTTCTCAGGTTCGACATCCATCATTCGGGCGGCGACGATACCAACGCTAGGAGTCGGCGAGTCGTCGATGCGTGCTGCTGGTCGATCGGATGTCGACCTGACACTCATTTGTGACTTGGTCGCCTCCTTGCCATTGGAATTGTCTCCTGATGCGGCGGCGGCTTGTGAGACGGCGTCGGTAGTAAGTGCAGCGCCAGATAGTCGACTGTTCGTGACCATTGCAGCAACGGCCATCCTGTAGCGAGCGAGATCGCCGAGGGCTTCGAGCCACCCCGCGCGGAATGTTCTTAGACTGGGTTCTTCGAAAAGACCGGTGTAGAAGGTGTAGGCAAAGTAGATGAAATCCTGGAGATGTTCAAGAGCGAGAGGCGAAGAGAAGGATGCACGACGGAGAGCCTCCAGGAGTTTGTGGAAGGCGTGAGTCCAGAGTCGAATAATAATGTTATACTTGATCGGGATAACGCGGAGTGACGCCGGGACGGATGGAGCGAGGGAGATTTCCAATAAGTTGTGCATCATTTCAGCGAGTCTAATAGTCCCCGCGCCAAATTAGTGCACCCATAAAAGAACGTTCCAGTAAATCGGCTTACCGTTTATGATCTGATATCAACTTGGACCACTTTTGTTGTTCGAGTTCATCGTCGCTTGCCTCGCGACCTCGACCTTGTAACACAATGCGGCCGTCTTCGGCGTTGTCATCGGTGTCCTCGTTCAGGATCTTGGATTCCAACGTCGAGATGCTCCGGTAAAGCTTCTTCAGTTGGTCCGCGAAAGCGTTTTTGATTGGATCCTCGCGAGGTTTGCCCTCGAACAACGCAGAAGAGGCTGATGAGTTATCTGTGGTACCTGAAGAGAGAGTAAAACTCGAGGACGTCATAGAATGTGCATATGAGGATGTGGACGAAGCTGAGACGTAATCGCCTGAATTTTTCGATATTGGTGTGGGCTTGCCGCCGTTGGAAGACGGTCTTGCGAGCACGGAAAAGCGAACTGGGTCGTCCTTTCGGTGATCGAACAAGCGTTGATGTGCAGGAGGATCACGGTGCTGGGACGGGGGTGCGTTGCGAGGAACATATGAACTGCTGGTTACGTCTGAAATGGACTCGGGCTCCAACGTGCGTCGCGTGGGGATGGGATCTGTGTCTGGATTGTATAGTTTGTTTTGCTGCTGCTGCTGCTTAGAATGTGGGTTAAGACGGGGGGGACTTGAAATCTTGAGCCGACGTGAGAAGTCCTCCGGGTCGGCCTCAGGACGAGAGACGATAACTTGGGGAGTTGGTTGGACCTTGCGAGGGGATGAGATTACAGGTGAAGTACGCGGGAGTGCGGGAGAGTGATTCGGCTGTTGTGGGGGGGGGCGGGACGAAGATGGCGACTGCAGGGGGCGTTCCCGCGGTCGGGTTACACTTTTGAACGGTGAGGAAGTGAGACGGCGAGAGAGAGGTGAAGCGCGGGGACTCACGCAGCATTCCTTCGCTGGAAAGCGATCATTCGCTCAGCGATATCTGTTGGTTGGGCGGCATCCCGCTTCCTGGGAGGCCTGGGGGGGTCTGAGGATGTATCCATGACCTTTTCTCAGCGCCCGGTAGATGCGCTCTGAGGTGGAAATGGGTGATGAAAGCGAGAAAGGGAGTGTGATGGTGGGCTGAGTGCTGCGAGAGCTCGTTTGCCTCTTCAGCACTGCGCATTTCAAGAATCCGCAGTCACTGCTGCGCCGATCGAGATCTCTCCAAAAAGAGATAGACGTCACACACTTGTCACGCCCGTCACTCGTCGCCCATACCGTCGTCTACACAGCGAGCTCAGCTGCGAAACAGACCTCTCAGCAGGCTGTACCCGTCGAAATTGGCCTGAGCCATTCGCCTCATCTTCCAGTCCCCTCGAGTGACATATCACGATATCATGCACAGGCTTGACGGTCAACTTGCTTGCCAGCCTCATGCCGTCTTGTCCTGCTGGCACTTCTTTAAAATCGGAAGGTCTTGTACACGTCCCACCGAGCAACACATGTGCTCCCCCTCTTACGCGATCATCGAAGCGGTTGCAGCTCCACACTCTAGACCTTCATCTCACACTTGCATTCCGAATCTTGCAGGTTACTGTCATGTGCGGTCTATCTCAAACCTCCTTCGCTCTCCCGTCGCAACGAAATGACTGAGGCACATGCATTGACACTCCCTGCAAAGTGATATCCATATTATCAGCACATACTGACCATCCCTCAAGCTTCAAGTTGGTGACAGTTCCGCATTCGCCACTGAGCTCCGAATAGGCTTGGCACGCGGTTGCCTTGTATGATATATCAGATATCATCTTCATCTTCGCCAGCCTGCCGATGAGCATATTGGGACCATGCTGCGAGTACTTGCGAAGCCCGAGCTGTCGCACAGGCCCGGGTATCGCCTGTAGCTAGGCCCATTCTTCGAAGCATTCCCCGGAACGGATAACCGTGCCCATAATCTCTGTCGATCAAGACTCGAACTCGCACACTGCCTTGGAGTAGGCACCAGACACTCAACAAACTCGATCAACCAGCACAAATTTACTGTTACCATGGCTCTTTCGAGTTCCGACGGTTTTGTATGTTCTCGACCTTGCTGTCTCGGTTTCCTTCCTTATCACGACTTGGGTACCCTTCGCAAGAGACACCCTCGACCAATCGACACGCTCCTCACGCACATGCATGGTAGCAATCGGACCCATTCGCAAGATAACATACATTCGTGGCTACCCCAGGTGTACAACTTGAAATACAAACTCGACCCAAGGTCCTACCTCCAGTTATACGGGTGACTCTTCACCACGAATGGTGGCCACCGCTCACGATAATACTGCAGATATCAAGCTAAAGTCAGCGCTGATATCCATGATTATTTCGGTTGTATAAGCACTCACTCGCTTCCCGTGCAGAAACTCGAAGCATCCGATGCAAGCCACGTTACAACACCGCGCATTTCGTCAGGACGCCCAATACGGCCCAATGGATTCAAACCTGACCACTTCTCAAGCAAGTGGGGCTGCGTGTCGAGGTACGCCGCAGTCATCCTGCCCATTCGTTCCACCTGTCACTGACAGTATCAACAAGCACTGGAGCGCTACGCACTGGGTATAGATGTGCCCAGGGGACAGAGAGTTCACACGAATGTTTTTCACGCCAAGTTCGCATGCCATGCTGCGCGCCATCTGAAGCACCGCAGACTTGGAGCTGTTATACGAAACCCATGCATGGTCCTACAGGCACAGTTAAAATCCATGATGAATTTATGGGCCAAGGCATATTCCAGACGTTCTCACCTTGTTGGTGATGCTTCCGGACATGGAGGCGATCAGGATGATACTGCCACCTCGACCGAAGCGGGACATTTGACGACCAGCGGCCTGGGCTGTGAACAGCACACCAGATGTGTTGACCTCCAGAACCTGCAAGGATCCCGATCAATCAATACTCTCATCTCCAATTTGCGGCAACCACCCACGTCTTTGAACTGCTGCGCGGGGTACTCCAAGCAATCCGTGTGCGATTTTAAGATTCCAGCGGCTGCCACGCAGAAGTCAAACCTCTGCTCCTTGTCGCCAATCTCCTCCGCCTTCTTCCACAATTGCTCCTGGTTCCTCACGTCCTCACTGAAGTACTCGAGCCTAGAGTTGTTGCCGAGCTTTCCAACGTACTCTTGAGAGGCTTTGAACTCCTTAGATGGTTCTTTTGGAAGATCGAAACAGTAAATAGCCCGAGCACCAGCTTCAGCGAGCGCGATTGCGATCTCGAGCCCGAGACCTCTGTTTCCACCTGACACAAGCCCTACACGGTCGGTGAGTGCAAACTCGTCGAAGATCTTGGGACGGGGTGTGATGGAGGGATTGGCCTTTGCCTCAAGGGCAGCCTGGATACCAAGGGGGCCGATAGGGGATGTGGATTGTACTGTGGGACCTCTACGTCCATGTCCTTGTCAGTAGAGTTTATGCAACGATACATAACTAGGACAGCCGCGAGCCATTACAAAATGAGACTTACTGAGGGGACATACTAACGGATGGTGAAGGGAAGATAGTAGCGAACGATTGTAGAGCAATGATCAAACTCCTATTTGTATTTCTTTGGGAGACTTCAAGGTAAATTGTTAGCGGACGTTCAATCACCGCTCAGCTGACCAGGCAAACATTGACAGACAGAGGATGTGAGTGGGCTTTCTATATTTTACTTTGATCGATGCATTGTGTGACGACCCAATGATATAGAGTGGTGGTATTCCCTGAACCCCAGCGAGTCGAGGACTTAGAGCTCGCCGAGCACACAAGCGCAAAGCCCCGACTCGTAATATCATGATAACACGATCAGGAGATCCGAAGGAAGTCTCCAACGTGCATTGTACATATATCGCTGATAAAGGTCCTTGCATTACCACGGAACTGGCTCTGATGGATGACGAGCTTCACTCCTTCGGAACCTTGACAAGCCACGGGGTGATCTGTGCATTGGCACGTCGGAGAAAATGTGCCCCATAATGTGTCGGTAACTCATCACCGTTCCATTTCTCCACCATTCGAGTGATTTTATCTGTCTCGTCGAGATCAACAACGATGACAGATTCGATCCTCTGTCGCATCAGCATGAGTACGGTGCAAACTCAACCTCGGAGAAATCTAACATGCCTGTTTCTTTCCAATGAACCTCAAGGTGTATTCCTGAGCCTGAGAATATACGAGGCGGTTGGGTGACTCGGTCGACAACATCACTCGGCTTGAGATTGTCTCGGATTTGGAGAATATTTTCGGCTTTTGCTCATGAGACGCCTGTTTGGCCTTGCAGTGTGCCATAAAACGTACCATTGCAAACCACTGCATAAATGGGTGAGATCTTCGATGGATACGGGTGAGGGCCGAGAAAAGCTCTACCTGAGGTTCGTACTCGCCTCGACCTTCAGCTTTCACTAACGGGTCCTGACACAAAGTATCAGTTCAACGGGTCATTTTTGATACATCGACAGATCGACCTCAAAGACAGCGTCAGGACACCAGGTCCTCTCGAAGATCCTCCTTGTTGGCCGACAACAATATAGTTCTTTTAAATCGTTCATGATTCTCTCTCTGCTAGCTTCCTGGGATTCGTGCGATGATCGTGTTGCTTCTCCTGAGGAGGTACGACCCCCCTTGTGTTCTTGAGTGACGGGAACCCCTAAATAATGAGCACCACCAACAGCAGAGTGGGCGATATTTGGTGCGGAGACGAACGAAGGCATTTTAGGGGAACGATGAGTGGTCGTCGGTTTGTGTGCAGGGTTGTTCATCTTCAGGAGTTGAAAGCAACAAGTATTGTTGTTGTATGTGGCACAGAAATTCGCGATGACGCAGGGATGAAGCGGGATGACCCAAAAGGACTCAGTCGTGGAGTGTGCGATCTGGCGATGGTCGAGCGTCAGCCACACTCGACAATTCCAGCAGCGACTCCGGTCACGTAGCTGACAGGAAAATCATGGAGTGGGTACCAGTGTCAGGACTTGGCACGTCTGATCAAGGGATCTTGCGGAAGGAAGACGAAGCTTTAAGCCAGCAGAGGATGGAGTGCGTCCCACATACGACGAACGAGAATTTTGGCATGCGCGAGAAAGACAGATCTAGAGGCAGGGGTCAGTCACATACACTGCACATCTCAGCGCGTGCAGCTCAGTGATATTACTACGTGGCGCAATCGTTTACCCGCTTTGCTTCTACTCTGAATGAAAAATTCAGATGTCGACAGTTAGCACATATACATCCATGCACGGGGATCTCAGCCTGCTCGGTGATTCCACGCGGGAGTGATATGTACATACCACGTATCCACCTGGTAACCTCGAGCTGTGGAGTGCGAACACTATTTTGGGGTAGCTCGACACCCATTCCATTGGGGATTAGAGTTATGGACAGATGGACCACTTATATACTGAACTGTTTACGAAATTGTACCTCAGCTCCCTGAATCATCATCAGTGGAACTGAGGTATGTTGTTTGCATAGATCTGGACTACTTGTAACTAACCTATGATGATAGTCTCGCTACTTGTCTTAGGTCTCTACAGGTTATGAGCTCCAGGTTAATGGTATAAACCCACAACCACAGGAGACTTTAGACATTCACAATTGTGATTGAAATCACAACAAGAAACTGCTGAGCACAGTCACACAGCTTGATCTTACCAGATCAGGATGGGGAAATTTGAGAATGTACCAGAACTTCTTGGAACAGAAAACTTCTATGAATGGCAGAGGCAAATGGAACACTTACTCCTTGGGGAAGGAGTCTACAACCTCACCAGTAAAGGCATTAATCCCAGCAACTATGCCAAATACACATCTGTCATGCCAACACCACTACTAGGAGGGTCACCTGTTAAATCTGGTTCCTCTGGGCTGTCTGGAGTTGTCGGAGGTACTGTAGTGGATGTCAGCTTCAACTTATGTGTTGTGCCCTTACCCAAGTTCTGTCTGGTATTTAGTGGAGGGGCAGAGTAACAGCAGAGGGGAGTAATGGAGTGACAGAGTGATGGCAGAGCAGAGTGACAGAGTAGTGGGAGATTGTTACGCTTGTGAGATCCTAAGAGCTCGCAGCAATAACACCAACAAGTCCAACGTTGATAGTTGAACTAGATCTAGTATCAGAAGTCTTTACTGGCAGACTATAGGCCAATCGAGTGAAGCGTAGCTCAGAGGATCAAGGGATTGCTGGTTAAGCAATGTATTGCGTAGATCTAGCTTGGGTTGTATCCAAGCGAAGTACAGGGTTTATATACAGTGTAGAGACG
>KN825387.1:0-20250 GCA_000827395.1 Paxillus rubicundulus Ve08.2h10 | reverse complement strand
GGGAAATGGGATTAAGCGATGTAGGAAAATGATGGAATGCCCCTGGAGGCTCAGGAGTGATGACGAGTAGAGAATGATGAGATGTGATGAAAGTCCACATGGATTCCGAGCAGGCGCTGCAACTCCAAGCGGATCCGCCTGGCAGCAGAGCAGAGGTATGAACTCCAACGTTCCGGGAAAGCGGAGTTACGAACTCCGAGGTCGCAGGAAAGCGGAGGTATGAACTCCGGGGTCACGGGAAAGCGGAGGTATGAACTCCGGGGTCACGGGAAAGTGGAGATACAAACTCCGACATTTCGGAAAAGTGGAGTTGGTGTTCTGGTTCTGGAGTTCACTGTATTTTGTCACATGTCCACCAGTCCTGTCCATCTTGCTGGTAAGCCTTTTCTTTCTCTCTCTTTTGCATTATTTCGAGCAGGTAAAGTCTGCAAGCCATGCTATATGTACTTCCTCTGTTCTGTTGGCTTGTACCCTATGTTTGGACTTGGTTTGACACTGTTGTGGGAATCTCAATCTCCACATTATAAAAGCCTGTACTTAGTCTTCAAAAATTCATCTTTTGTCACCAGACTTGAGGTCAGACATACATAAGACCCAGACAAAACAACACAACTACTGACACCCCTAAGACCTCCAATGCACCTAAACCTCCTTATTCCACTCTGCCCCTGTTTTCCTCAGAAACCCCTCAGAAAGCACACTACACTTGAGCCTATACCTTCCTAGGACCAATGGACTCTCCCTTCTTTAGATCTTCTCACATGGAATCCCTCCTGGGTCAATAATATTGCATCCTGTCTTAACACTTTTAACTCAGTTCTGACCTCCTAACACTAGGAAGGGACTTTGTATCATTTCACTGGCTTCCAACACATCCTGGAGTACATTGGCCTCAGATGTGACTTCATCCATCAGGCCACTGTCTCAGATACACTGGACCCTGCACAGTGCCTCAAGAATCTGCCCTCAGAGAGTGTAAGCTTTCTGCCCATCTGTGGCTTCCATCTCTGCTGAACTGAGGTCCAAGGCCCTTGCCACCCAAGTGATCACCACAGTGGTGATGCAGGGTTGGAAAGTGGAGATCCCACACACCATTCAGTTGTTGGTTGATCCAGAACACACAGTGGTCTCTCAGATCAACTGGGACTATGAAAAAATCACCAAAGATCCCAGATTGCCTCACCCCAGGTGGCCCAATGTCAATCAACAGCTACCAGACAACTATCAACAACTCAGGTGGGAGGAGTTGCTCCATCTGTATGCTGAGTTCATTCCTAGATGTCCCATGGTAAGTTGCCAGCTCTGATCCTCCCCCCATGATACCTTGGCATTGACTTGATTTCAGATTGTACTACCACCCAAAATCCCTACTACCAAAGATCTCATGGAGATCAAAAGGCTGGAGGAATGTCCATGGTTGAGGTTGAGGAGAATTGAGTGATTGTAATTACCATCAATGATCATGACCAAGCCAACTTGATGGGATCATTCCCAGGACTGATTTAGCAGATGCTGTGAGAACTGCTGGTATGTCCAATGGGTGCAGGCATGGCATGCTCACGGGATAACTTACAAATTCCATCACTCAGGAACCACAATGGACCACAACTTGTTGGAGTACAACCATGGATCAGCACAGCTGACACCCCCTGTCTGCCACTCAATTGGCCCATGCATCAGTGAATCCAATGTCAACCAGTGGTGGTGATCCCAATGCCAACAAACCCAAGAGTAGACATCCTGGGGCCAACAAAGCTGATAGTAGTTATCCTGGTGCTGAAAAACCTGAGGGTAGATATCCCAATGCAACAAAGCCAAGAGTAGATATACTGGGGCCATTCATCCCAGGGCTGTCTATTCTGAGGGCAGCCATCCCAGGTCCATCCATCCCAAGGCCAACTATCCATCAGAGCATCTGATACCTACAGGCCTCCTGTCCCTGTGCCAATCCAATGGCTACTGTCCAGTCATCCCTCAGCCCATCCCACACCTATGGGTCACACATTCCTTGGCCCATCCCACACATACAGGCCAGCTATCCCTTGGCCCATCCAACACCTACAAGTCACCCATTCCTCGGCCCATCCCACACCTATGGGCCAGCTATCCCTTGGCTCATCCAATACCTCCAGGTCACCCATCCCTTGGCCCATCTACAGATCACACATCCCTCAGCCCATCCAACACCTATGGGTCACCCATTCCTCAGCCCATCCCTTGGCCTACCCAAGGCCTACAGAATACCTATATTGTCCCATCCATTCCCCACAAACATAGCTCAATCAGCCCATCCATTACTCAAAATACCCTTACTAAAATATCTACTTGGCCAACCCATATCATACAGGATTTTCTCACACCTCAGCCCATTGATACCCTACAACTACAGGCTGTAGGTCAGCTGACGATCAGCTGGCCTGTCTGGTATGGGTTTTTGTCAACCTCAGCTGTCCATATCCTATGGTACCCAAGCACTACATTATGTGCCCTATAATAGGTGAATATAGTTGTTCTTTGCCCCTCTTAGGCAGTGGCTGAGTCTGGGCAATCACTGCCCTATTATAGTTTTTGTCAATTATTCCACTCAGAGTCAGGGAACTCAGAACAAGCAGGATTGTTGACAAATCACCACTTGACCTCCTTGGGATCAGTAGCCCAGTTGGCAAGGAGATCAGTGGTACACTGGAGCTCTGGACTGACTCATTTGACGTGGTCAATGTTTGATGGATGAGTGAGATTGCTGAGGTCAATCTCAATGCAATGCTTCTTTGAAGCAGGTTGGGGGTCACTGAGATTGGCACCCATGTCCATGTTTCCAGGCTTGCCAAGTCTGTCAGCCTCTCCTCCAAGGTCTTCTTCCTCAATTGGGGGCCTTCTCCATCATCTCTTCCATTTCATGCTGGAGCGAGTCAACCATTCCCTTTAGCATGTCTAAGCTCTTCTTCAACATGGTCAAGCATGCAGAAATAGGGGTTGCATGCCCATTGGCTCTGGGTGTCTGAAATGGTTTGGATGAGGTCAAAGGGGACGTCCAGTAGGTGGAGAGTCTCTTCAAGACTGAAGATGGTGGCAAGTGACTTGGTGATTTCTCCCTTTCGAAAATGCTCAATGGCATTGAGGCAGTTCTTCACCAGGACAGATTGTGGGGTGGATACCCCTGATTGTCCAGGGCCCAAGAGCGTTGAACTGAAGGCATCCCCAGCCATGTGATGTGAACATAGTGATGGATTGAAAATTGGAGGATAAGTAAAAGAGACACAACTGCACAAGCCACTGCTGTGATGGTGAAGAGGAGAAGCGACCGGGAGTTGAGGAAAGGGGTGACTGAGACACCTATCGATGGTGACTAAGCGTGTGGCGGCGATACCCAATCCTACTAGTAGACGTTCCTCTGCCAACTAAACTTGATAAAACACGTCTTACCCCAATAAATTCCGGAGTTCGGGGACTCCGAGCCTGTTCGCTTGGTCGGCTCCTACTAGTACTAGTAGTAGGGTTCACCCATGTCACACAACTTTCACGAATAACCAGTCAGTGCAGAAAACATTCAGAATCCACTGCAGACAATGAGGAATTTCAGTGTATATTTGTCTGATATCCAGACAAGATTTCAGTGATTCCGCAATCAATGAATTTCAGCGTTGAATCACTGATTCTCATCGTATCTTTCTACTAAAACTCGGCGTATCCAATCATTGATTCTGCTACTATATACCCACAGTGAGCCGGAGGCGATTAGTACTAGCGGCCACCCGCTGTCACGGTCATAAACCTTGACGCGGATCAATGGGCCACCAATACAGCCATACCACTTTGCAAGTCTCTCATTGGCTGAACGAACCTAAGCGACGTCAACACGAGCTGGCAGTAACTGGACCATGCCAAACGGAGGTGAATTGTTTCAACTCGGGGTTCTATTCAGCTCCAACCTTACGAAGTTTTCAAGTCCAAGCAGGCTAGTACTTACATATGCCCAGATCTTACGTGACCCAAGAAGAGGAATCGCAGGTGGTCGGGTTGCATAAATGCAGGCAGACAAGCAAGTCTTGCCCGACTGCTAATTACCCTTCCCCTCCTTCGAAAAAAGCCCTCATTTAGTATGCGCTTTACTCTCGCAACAGTCATCGCTGCCCTGCCATTCCTCGTTGCTGCGGCTCCTCAGCTGCCCAAACAGAGAATTGGCACCGCAGTCCCCATCTCCAAGCGCTCGGGGCTAACGAACCCTGACAATAGCGTCAACCTTGATGCACTCAAGTCTCATGTTGCTTCAACCAGGGCGTGCGTACCCACTGCTTGACCTCGGATTTCATTTTCCATTGACTCAAATATACAGTAAGATCATTCGTGGCCGTGATAACTTGGAGAAGAACACGGGTTCCTTGCATCCGCCGACTGTGAATGACGTTCGAAAGCGCGCAACCGGTGCAAATGCTTTAACTAACGACAACAGCCATCTCTGGTACGGCACTATCTCTGTTGGTACTCCTGCCAACACCTACACTGGTAAGCCTCTACTGGCCTTTCACCAGGCGTGCAGCTCACTCTCCAGCAGTCGACTTTGACACTGGCTCAAGGCATGGGTGTTTCATATAGTGCACGTGAACCTTTCATTGAACCTGATTACAGTGATCTTTTCTTGCCGGGTCCCAGCTGTGGAACAAACTGCAGTGGCCACACAGTCTATGATCCCTCGTCGTCTTCGACTTCCCTAGACCTGGGACAGACCTTCGACATTACGTACGGAGACGGTGCCGGCGTTCAAGGTGAACAGTACTCTGACACGGTATCGATTTCCGGACTCTCGGTACGCTTGATGTACCATTTCAATCTGATCGATTTTGAACTCGGAGCAGGCTGTTGATCAAACTCTCGGTGTAGCCTCGGAGTACTCTTCGAACTTGGCAACCTCACAGTTCCCTGCGGATGGTTTGATGGGAATGGGTTTCCAGTCGATCTCTGCTTACAATGCGAGCCCTGTCTTCGAGACTTTAGTCTCTCAGGGTCAAACAGATGAACCTGTGTTCGCATTCAAGCTCGCAGCATCTGGATCTGAGTTGTACCTTGGTGGTACCAACAACAACTTGTATACTGGCAGCTTCAGCTACACCCCTGTCACCCAACAGGTAAGTCATACGGCTTATGCTCTGTCCCGACGGTAGTTGATACGGTGCTTTCAGGGTTACTGGCAAGTGAACATGGACAGTGTAATGGGGAATGGACAGACGATATTGAGCAATGTTAACTCCATCATTGACACTGGGAGCACCCTTATCATCGGTCCGCCTTCGGACGTGGCAAGTTTTTACTCGGCCTTGGGCGGTACTGATGCGTCTAGCACTGCCGGACAAGGCTACTACACATGTATGTTTCCAGCCCACTTTATCTCTGTTGCTTTGTTAACGTGCCTGTAGTCCCTTGTGATTCTTTCCCCAGCGTCAGCTTCACGTTCGGTGGCACGTCCTTCCCCATCTCCAACGAGACCCTCAACGTTGGACAAGTCTCCGCTGGTTCATCCGACTGCGTTAGCGGAATTGTTGGTCAGGACTCGGCTGACTGTGAGTGTTCGATCTGCTCTTCCCAGGGGCTTGCGTGCTAATGACAACGGGTGTTCAGCCTTTTGGATTGTGGGGGACGTTTTCCTCGCTAACGTTTACACTGCTTTCGACGTCGGTAACTCGCGGGTTGGGTTTGCTACCCTTGCTTAATCAAGTGACACCATGGTTCTGCAAGGCTGAGGGACGGGGCTCATATTCACCTTATATCATTGTCTACCGCACTACATAGATGGTACACTTAATATACTTACAACACTCCTTGATCGTCTCTCCATGTGCATCATTGCTCAGTGACTGGATGAAAGAAAGAATGGGCGTGCGCATTCGGCAGAAACAACTGTATACAAGCAAAAGGTATCACTGGTGTCATGGTTCAGAAGGCCCGAGGCGAAGCCTGAATGTGAGGGTGAGTGGGCACCGAGCAGGTCAGCCAAGGGAGGCATCTCAGGCGTCGAGCGCTGCGCGACAGACAAATGTTGGGCAATCGGTTAGAGAAATGTTGGATTGAGTTGAGAGCTTTGACCGGAACTGAGAGGGCTCGAGAGAGGTGCGTGCGTGCGAGAAGACGAAGTAGTCGAATTTTGAGCCCTCTACCTAGAAGGGAGGGTGTTGCAGAAGAAAGAAAGCTGCAACGCCACCTTGCCTATTGGCTTAGAATAGGAACTAGGTGCCAATCACGTGCGAATTGAGCGTCTCCTCCTTCAAGCCGTTACTTGTTAGTCTGGTCACCAGACTAATTACTTGTAGTATTTCATAGCTCTTGCATGCTGAGAAACTTCCATCCAGAACCCCAGGAACGATAGTCGGTGTCGAAGTGAGTTGTGCAAGAAATTATCCGTGTAGCTTTTAACCGCTTCAGTCGGCGGAGACAAGATATACTACTTGACTATAGAATGGCAACACCCCTTCTCTCGTTTCACAAAGATATCTTGGAACAGATACATGACCCTTCCACCAGTGATCTGCTTATTCTTGCCCGTGGGCTCGGACTCCGACGACTAATATGTACGCTCATGAAGATTTACGACTCTCCGAGGAATTTGGTTCTCCTAGTGAATGCCACACCTGAAGAAGAAACCGCCATTGGCGAAGAGCTAGGCATTATAGGCTGTCGAAAGCCTGGCCTACGTGTCGTTGGGTATGAGATGGGTAAACGAGACAGGTTTGTATCTGCAGTGCCCAAGGAGTGAAGATGTTCACGTCCACGAAGACAGGATCTTTACAAGAAAGGAGGCCTCATTTCGGTGACTTCTCGAATATTAGTCGTCGATATGTTGCAGTCGGACATACCCGCCGAGCTCATTACAGGAATCATCGTTTTGCATGCAGAAAGGTAGGGTCTTTCGTGGACGTTCCATGTGGTGGTTCCTTGGGTAATCCTTCGTCAGAGTCACGGCGCTTTCCCTGGAAGCGTTCATCGTCCGACTGTACCGCGAGAAGAACACTACTGGTTTTTTGAAAGCCTTCTCTGATCAGCCGGAATATATCACGAGTGGCATGTCCCCCCTGAAGAACATTATGAAAGAACTCCAACTGCGGACAGTTCACATTTACCCCCGGTAAGCCCTCCACCGCGAGGAGAATTACCCTCTGACGGTGTCCCTAGATTTCACCAATCAATAAAAGATACTCTCGAAAATCGGAAAGCCGACGTCGTCGAACTATATCAGCGTCTGACAGAACCTATGGAAGCTATTCACCATGCAATAGTGCAGTGTATGACTACTACGCTCTCCGAGTTGAAGCGCTCGCATACCTCGGTATATTCTCTCTTAACCTTCTTCTCATGGTATTTAGGTATATCCCAGCTTGACCTCGACGACCTCACCGTCGAAAGTGCATACTTCAAAGCATTCGATGCAGTAGTACGGAGACAACTAGATCCGGTATGGCACAAGGTGGGGCCAAAAACGAAGCAGCTAGTCAACGATCTCGCAACGCTTCGGCGACTCTTGACGTGAGCAAGGTGACATTTCCAACATACTTCCTCGTTGACCCCGAATACATCACAGCTACCTGTTGACCTACGATGCTCTCGCTTTTCACGAATACCTCGAAACACTGGTAGCCTCCAACACAATTTCCGTGACTGGGGCAGCACGACAGAACCAATCTCCATGGATGCTTACAGATGCTGCCAACATCATCTTCCAGGCTGCACAACGTCGGTGTTATACGCTTTCGAGAAAAGCTGCTGACCGCCCGTCGGCCGTCATCGACCTCGTAAATGACGAAGACGCATGGGATGCGTTGGACGACATGGAGGGACATATCAGGCGGCTGACAGCGAAGTCCCCCAAATCGTGGATCCCAAATGGGATGGATCCCGTGCTCGAAGAACTTCCAAAATGGGATTTGTTGGCGGATGTACTGCAAGAAATTGAAGGCGAGATCATGAGACAGGAGTCACTATCGTCATGTAAGTCCTATCCTTGACTGTCACGCAAAATAGTGATATCGAACCTGTTCAAAGACAGTCGAGGTTCAAACACTGTTCTAGTCATGACATCGTCTGCTCGATCGTCTGCTCTGGTCAGCGACTTCTTATCGGAGATGGACAGTGATGCGCCGAAAGGCAAACGAGGTAGGAAAATGATGGAGAAGAAGCTCAGACGATATCTGTACTGGAAAGGCGGCCTCGCTCGCCAGAAGCGAGATGGGAAGAATCAAGGACCTCCGGAATTTTCTGAACCCCGAGCATCTGCCAGCAACACTCCAGGCAGCTCTACAGGACTGAGTGAGGCGTTGATGAAGAAAGACAAGGAAAGGGCAGTGAGAACTGCAAATAGACGTCGAATTCGCGGTGGTGCTCCTTCATCCAGTGCGCCTAGTAAGCCCAAAGAAGGTCTCAGACCAGAGTTGATCGTGCTAGATGATTGTGAAGAAATTACAACATTGTAAGACCTTGTCCTGAACTCTGATCTCATCGTTGACACATCCGTTTAGTCTCGCGTCACAGAGTGCCTCGTCTTTGAATGACCTCTCAGTACCCGATGGGGACTTCGACATACTGAAAGGGATACTGGCTAGTCAACTCGATCCTGACTTCGACACACGATACGGTTTACTCGCCCCCCAACAGACCGTCGTCGTTCGGGCCTACTCAGATGACTCGGACGACCAGGTATTGGCAGAGATACAGCCAAAGTTCATCGTGATGCTTGAGCCCAGTCTTGAATTCGTACGCCGTATTGAGGTGTATCGCAATTCGAATCCGGGTCTTGGTGTCAGGGTGTACTTTATGGTGTATCAGCTGAGCTGCGAGGAACACAAATATCTCGCGGGTCTCAGGCGTGAAAAGGAGTCGTTCGAGCGTCTCATTAAGGAACGCGGCGTACGTATAGCGCTTCATTCCAACGTGATCCAATCCTCACATTATGATTATATTTCTTAGTCGATGCTTCTCCCGATCTACGAGGATAAAAGCCTTGGAAGCAAGGCCGGAGAACAAATTATCAAAACCATCAGTTCTCGTCTGGCCGGTGGGCGGAAGGAGCTGAGTACGCAAATATCACAGGTCCGTTACCACCTTTTATAGAGGTATTCTCGTTGACATGCATGTTGGGCACAGGTTATCGTCGACATGCGCGAATTCCGGTCAACGCTTCCTTCGATGCTGCATGCGTCCGGTGTCTTGGTTATTCCTGCGACACTGACTGTAGGAGATTACGTCCTTACGCCTGACATCTGTGTTGAGCGGAAAAGCATACCAGACTTGATCTCAAGTTTTAACAGCGGACGACTGTAAGCTCTGCACAGACGCGTTCTAGGGCGGGATGACCTAACCTCCGTCAAAGGTATACGCAGTGTGAACTAATGTCAGTGCACTACAAGCAACCTATCTTGCTCATAGAATTTGAAGAGAATAAATCTTTCTCGCTCGAGGTCTGCCTGCATCTCATTTGGTAATCCTCTCCCAACTTGACCACCATCCCAGACCGTATCAGAAACGACCAAGACGTATGCAAAACCTTCGACGAAATACCCAGCCAAGAAGTCGGGTACCTCCGCTGAGTCGGAACGAGCACCTCCCTCGATCCAGTCCAAACTCGTCTTACTGACACTGCATTTTCCTCGAGTGCGCATCATCTGGTCCTCGTCACCCTATGCAACGACGGACGTCTTCAAGGACCTCAAAATTAACAACTCCGAGCCTGACCCTACACGGGCCATCGCGATCGGGGCAGAGGAGGACCCTGAAGCAGGCGCTGGTGTGAACGCAGCCGCTGAAGAACTTCTAAGGTGTCTCCCGGGTGTCACCGCCAAAAACTCCAAGTACGTAATGAGTAAAGTGGGGAGCGTACGTCAGCTTTGCGAGCTAAGTAGGGAGGAGGTGCAGGGGATACTTGGTGTTGAGCCTGGGAATCTGTGTTGGGATTTCATGCATAGGGGGGAACGGAAACGGACCCGGTGAAGAAGTATATTATTGTATAACTGTCTGTCAATGCAGCGAACATTCATACTTTTTGATGTCTCGGTCTGGTCCAGAAGCTCTGTCCATCCTGTGGAAAAATGTGCGCTCTGCAAACCACCCGCGAGGGGGGGAGAGACTAAAAGATATCAGACGGAGCGTGTATGAGGGTGTGAGATTAACGGGGGTATGAGACGATGGTGGCAGTGGGTTTCAGAGCATAAACGAACCTACGCCTACAACACTCTCACTGGTCGACCTTATGCTGCTATTAGTAGTCTGTGTGTTGCCAAGGAGAAGAAATATCTAGCAATGCTCGCAGTGTACGTGGAGACGGGTCGTTTACCAAGCCTTCACTGCATTTCTCACGTTCTCCTGATGCACACCAGCCTTCGCCAATCATGATGCATGATGGTCAGCTGGGGCCTGAGCTCGAGGTCTCGAGGTTCGTTTCTTCTCGATTTTAGATATCGATAACCCAACCCAACTAGTCAAGTCGAGTAGTATGCTCACTACCATTCTGACTTGGTTATCTTGTCTCGAGGTAGGGAGGCAGGTAGCTTTAAAGCTACTGCTACTTCGGAAGAGCTATGCTCTACTAGCTAGTACGGTCAATCTCTCCAACGCCACTGGACACGGAGTCACTGATAGATGGGTGGAGATCATGATACTCCCGTTGCTTAGCTGCCAGCTTGATTGCTGTATATGATGTGTGTTGTCCAGACCTTAGGTGACACACGAGGCCTCGCAGGGCATGTTGGTTGGTGAGAAAAAAAGGCCCGAACTTTTGTTCTTTTGCACTGAGGTAGGTTGATTTCTCGTCAGGCTCCTCGCATGCTAATGCTCGGCGCGTGCAGATGACCGCGCCTCTGACACACTAGGGAACATGTGACAGAGCTCCTCTGCGACGTTGCCATGTCATTGGTTCACTACCATGCAATAGGTTTGGACTGTACATCGACAATCCTTGCAATCATTCGACGATCATTCCAGCCAAGCTCCTGATCATCCGTTGATCTCGCTGGCTTTCGTCTATGTTTCCTACATCTGAAAGGTGTAGAGAGCTATGTGGAACATCGCATGGTTTCAATCGAAAACAAAACCATATAGCTTCGATATAAAGGCAGACAGACTGGTAAGACTTCTTCACCAGTCATCCACACCCTTACCTCCCCTTCGAGAAAAACCCTTGTTTAGTATGCGCTTTTCTCTTGCAACGGTCATCGTTAGCCTGCCGTTCTTCGTTGCCGCGGCTCCTCAGCCATCCAAACAGAAAACTGGCACATCGATCCCCATCTCCAAGCGCTCGGGGCTAACTAATCCTGACAATAGCGTCAACCTCGAGGCACTCAAGTCCCATATCACTTCAACCAAGGCGTGCGTACCCTCTGCTTGACCGACGATTCCACTTTGCACTGACTCGAATATACAGTAAGATTATTCGTGGCCTTGATAACTTTGAGAAGAACACCGGTTCCTCACGTCCCTCGGCTGTGAATGGCACTCAGAAGCGCGGCTCCGGGGGAGACGCTCTAACTGACGCTAACAGCGAGCTTTGGTACGGCACTATCTCTGTTGGTACTCCTGCCAACACCTACACCGGTAAGCTTATACTGCCCTTGCACCAAATGTGCAGCTCACTGTCCAACAGTTGACTTCGACACCGGCTCGAGGCGCGTATCTGATGTCTACTGCATGTGAACATTTCCCTGAACTTGATTACAGTGACCTTTTCTTGCCGGGTCCCGACTGTGGATCGACCTGCAGTGGCCACACAGTCTACGACCCCTCGTCGTCTTCGACTTCCCAAGACCTGGGAAAGACCTTCAGCCTTCAGTACGGAGACGGTTCCACTGTTACAGGCGAACAGTATACCGACATCGTATTTATTTCTGGACTCACGGTGCGTTCGATGTACCATTTCAACCTGGTTGATGTTGAACTCCAAGCAGGCTACTGGTCAAACTCTCGGTGCGGCATCACAGTACTCTTCAGGTTTCGAAATCTCGGGGTTCCCCGCGGATGGTTTGATGGGAATGGCCTTCCAGTCCATCTCTGATTACAATGCAAGCCCCGTCTTCCAAACCCTTGTCTCTGAGGGTCAGACAGACCAATCCGTGTTCGCGTTCAAGCTCGCAGCATCTGGATCTGAGTTGTTCATCGGCGGTACCGACACCGCTTTGTATACTGGCGGATTCAGCTACGCCGATGTCACCCAACAAGTAAGTCATATGGCTCGCGATCTGTCCCAACCAATGATGGTTGATACCGCGCTTCCAGGGTTTCTGGCAAGTCAACATGGACAACGTAGAGGGCAACGGCCAGACGGTGTTGAGCAACGTCGACTGCATCATTGACACCGGCACCACCCTCGTTATCGGTCTGCCTTCGGACGTGGCGACTCTTTACCAAGCCATCGGCGGTACTGATGCATCGGGCACAGTCGGGCAAGGCTTCTACACGTGTATGTTTTCAGCGAGCTTGGTTTCTGTCGCTTTGTTGACGCATGCGTAGTCCCTTGCAATTCGGTCCCCAGCGTCAGCTTCACGTTCGGTGGTACGTCCTTCCTTATCTCTTCCGACACCCTCAACCTTGGGCCCGTCTACTCTGGTTCATCCGACTGCGTCGGCGGCATCGTTGGTCAGGACATTGGTAATTGTGAGTGTTTGATTGGCTCTCGTGCAAGGAGGCTTGCATGCTAATGACCATGAACGGTTCAGCCTTTTGGATTGTGGGGGACGTTTTCCTCGCTAACGTATATACTGCTTTCGACGTCGGTAACTCGCGCGTTGGGTTTGCTACCTTAGCTTAATTATTTGGTCATCGATGTTTTCATGTGTTCTACAGGGCTAACCGTCCACCGCACTAGATAGGTAGTACAATTAGATATTCAAAACCATCCTAGATAGTATTCCATATAAATCAGGTAGATTCCCAACGTCACGCAGTGCCAACTCTCTGAGGAAATGAAAATCGCCCAGGGGAGGAAATAAACCCTGCCTACTCTACGTTCAATACGTACGTGCGCATCCCCTAGCTGGAATCACTGCATTCAACGAAACGGACCATCCTCCTCCATTACTTGGACCGTGCAAACCGTCTCTTGAGAGATTCCAGAGGACTACCAGTGCGTATACGGAACAGGTACGTCAACGCGAAAATCGCGAAAACCTACATGTACAAAAAAAGTGTCAGTTTCAGTTTCATCCCAACGCTCAGAGTGCATCGTGCGAGGACACCCGACTCGACTCACGTTAAACACAACGACACCAAGCACGATACCCAAGTCCCGCCAGTGGTGGCTATACTCGATATTGAAGCTCAGCGCCATGAATTGGTCCGTCGTCTCAAAGGGGCAGAACGTGCATGCGGAGGTCGCGTCCGGGTTCGTGAGGTAGCCACCTGCATCTGATATGTAGGGCCCCATGTAGGTGGCGCATGTCATGCCTGATGGAGGCTGGACAGTGACTAACTCCGTGGAGGAGCAGTTGATGGGTTGGCGGCCGATAGCTGTGAGGAAAAAATGTCAGTTCTCCGGAACCAAGAACAAGACGAACGTGCTTTGATTTCACCTTGGCCTAGAAGCCCTTCAATGAGGTACGTGAACGGAGAAACTCTGTACATCCAACGCCACCATCCCAGCTGAGCAAAGGGCTGCAGAACACCGTTGCTGTGGGGGTCATGACGTCACTAAAAAGACGACATGCATCCAACCAAAAAGCACAACTTACAACGTAATCACAAACGAAAATAGAGTGTTGAACAACAACGATGCAATGACCGCAGAAGGAGCCATCGACGCAACGGCTTGCCCGATCGTGGTATAGTACAGCGGAAACACGACCGCGTAGAGGAAATAGATGAAACCCGCGCGGGAGGTCTCGTATCCGACCGTCCAGTACCAACAGATGAAGAAGAGGGACGATGACAAGATGTTCCATGGAATTTCGATGAGGAGCTGGGAGGTGAGGAGCGCTGTGACAGAGTACATCCTGGAAGGGCGCTCGCGGACTTCATAGACCGTGCGGATGGCGATGAACATCGACTGGAGTTGTTGAGCGAGGGGTACAGCGAGGATCGTCGCCATGAAGACGGACTGCGCACAAAGGATGGGTCAGTGCATCACTCTACATCCGTTATCACAAGGCACGCACAAAGAGCTTATTCTGAGTTCCCAACAAGGTGTTCTGCGAGTGGAAGAACGTTAATCCAACCAACAGCCCACCAGCAACGCTCAGGATGAGTTTCGCCAAGATGTATGTCGGGTTCCGCCAGTAACTCTCGAAACCGCGTTCCGTGAGCGTAAAGAGCTGAGTGCTCCAAGACGTCGCAAACTCTGGATGTATCTCGGAGCCGCTCCCAAGAGGAGGACGAGCGCGTCCCTCCACGTGGATGCGCTCGATCTCAAGCTTTAGCTCGGACGCCTCAGGGGACGATTTCCAGACTTGGTGCCAGTCGGTGGAAGAAACGGCCGTTGCACCTGCTCCGATGACATCCAACATGTATTCTGCCCTGAGTAGCAGAGAGTGCCGCGTTAGACAGTCAAGTAATTGTAGCATAGGTATACACTCACGGGTTTGCGTCAGGGTCACAGTGGGGTCCGCCGTTCCTTTCAAAGTATTCCAGTAAGGTGGAAGACCCTTCTCCGATATCGCCAAAATAGACCGTCTGTCCGCCCTTGCGAAGCAGGAGCAACCGATCAAAGACCTGGAATAGTTCTGCCGAAGGTTGATGTATTCTATAATAGCCCGGGATATCAGCAGCCGTGTTCTTACATTGAAGCGCCGTAGTATACTCACGTGCATAGGATAGCCTGTCCATTATCAGCAAGCTCACGAAGGAAAGTCATGATGGCCCAGGCGGACTGCGAATCAAGACCGGAAGTTGGTTCATCAAGGAAGAGCAGTAATTTCGGCTAAACAATGGAGGAATGAGACCATGACACATTTCTGGTGGTGGGTCTTACCTTGGCAGCAAGCTCTACTCCGATAGTGGTACGTTTTCTGTGCTCGACACCTAGGGAACCGACAATAGCATCTGCATAAGCTTCCAGCCCACACATTTTCAAGCACTTGTCGACGCTGTGCAAAAAGAATGTGAAAACAATCAAACTATGGGTGTAACAAGAAGACATACTAAGCTTCTTTCTCGGCCATCGAAATAGATTCTGGCTGTCGAAGTTTCGCAGAGAACAGTAGCGCCTCCCGAACAGTCGACTCTGGAATGTGGGTGTCCATCTGCTGACAGTAGCCCCTTCAGAAGGCGTCAGTCCCCATTCTATCCCCGAGGGATCAGTAAAAAGTACTTACGTCTGAGCTTGGAAGTCAGCAGGAAGAGTCTGGCCACTGACCAAGCGGTCGCCGAGCACGACGCCCGTCGAAGCGCGTTGAGCAAGTACATTAAGCAACGTAGTCTGCCAAACACACGCATTCCAGGTATTAGACTGGTCCACATTCGCTCTTCATAAAACGATACCGCTCACCTTTCCCGCGCCAGACTCACCCATGAGCGCAGTCAGTTTCCCAGGAGCGACGTACCCAGAAACGTCATCGAGAAGCTTGCGTGTCTCACCTCCGGCGAGGGGCACGATGTACTGCAGATGTTTCCACGAAAAAATGTCCGTTGTCGCTGATTTCTTGAATGCCGATTTCTCAGATGAGTTGTTGGTAACGGTCCGACTTCTATAAGTCTCTCCTGATGCAGCTTTCTCTTCGTCAGCGAGCTCGGGGGTACTTTCTGTGATTATTTCCGCGCGGCCGCCTTGCTTGAAAAGCGTCACCGTTGTGTCAAAGGCAGACTTCGTGTTGAACTCCGTCATAGTAAGCAAGAGCGCAAGGAAACCTAAACCAAAGATGCAGACGATTCCAAAGTTCTATACCACATCCAATCATCAGTTATTATTATCCCAAACATGATATAATAAGTATTTGACAGACCTTCCAGAGGTTACTATACTCGTAACCAAAAGACAGGTATACGTAGGCGTTTCCGTCCACCCTTGCCAGACCAGGCTGCGATCCGATAGCCGTACACACTTGATTGGAAAGTGTGATGTTCTCGTACCCTGGACCTTGTGGGACCAGGGTCGTACATGTTCCATCGAGCGTGTGGAATTCGTTGAGGAGCAAGGATTCGAAAGCATATCGGAGAGGCTAAATGACAGCGGGAAGATAAAAAATGATAATAAAGGAGAAAATACAGTCAGTCTACAATCGAAGCAGGGCGCGACATCGCACGTACATTGAGGTATGTTATCCAGCGCAGGGCACCGACAATGCTGGGGCGGGGAATGGTATAACCAGTATAGAGAGAAAGTAGCATGACTGTGAATCCGGCCAACGAGACAGCGCTCGACTCAGCCTTGAAAGACGCTGCGATACTCCTAAAGAAAGCTTTCATGACGAGCGTCACAGTTAATATAAATAGCAGGAAGGTGCTGTCATTCAGTCGTGAGTAAATTTGCCTGCAGTGATAACGCCAGGGAAAGGGACACACAAGAACTGAGCAGCGGATTGTTGGAGTCCAACCAGGAAGTAAAAAAGGACGGCGAAGACAGTTTGGATGACGAACGTAATCGGAATGTCGACAACGGTGTGAGCAAGACTCTCTATGAATGGGTAATACATCGCTGCTTTCTGATGGCGCAGGACGATGGGGCGTTGAGCAAAAAGAGCGCCAAGTTCTGCCATGGCGGAAATGGAGCCAAAGAACAGAGCACTATTTGAGATGAATCAGTCGTGTCGTCACCCAACTGTCCATGAGGGAGTACATACAAGAAGAGCACACCACCCCTTGAAAAGTATGCGCTGGTGGTGTTGGGGACCTGCAAGAACACCGTCCCCATGATGATAGCCTGGAAGATTTGCGCCCTATGATTTTGGTCATGGAGTGCTTCAATTGCCAGAATTGGAACACTCACCCGAGCTGAACCACTTGGGTTACCCAATCTCCCTTCAATATCTGCCACCTACGACGCATGACTGCGCGGACTTGCATTGGCACAGAGAGCGTGTATGCGTGGCTCTTCGGCGCATGTCGTGCGTGTTCACTCACCGCGCTCACGTCATAAGCCTTCTTGAGCTCGGGTTTGTTGACATAGAGAGCAAGGTAGGAGTCCAAGGATGACCGGTTGAGCTGACCGAGAGTGGACTTCTTAAAGTAAGAGGCCATATCGTCTGCCGTACGCGGTACGGTGCCTTCATAGCCGGGGCGGACCTTTCTGCCACTGGCATCAGTAACTTTGAAAACAACCGTTTTTCAGTATTTAAAGATTCGAACACATGGCCTGCTACTCACCAGCTACCAAGAAATCGGGAGTTGTTTGCCTGTTTTGAGGTTCGTAACCCATATCGATGAAATATTGTCTGGCGTCTTTTGCGGGACCAAAATACGCCATCTTTCCCTCGTTAATGACGCATACCTTGTCGAAAAGATTGTAGAGTTGTTCGCCAGCTTGATAAATCGAAACGACCGTAGTTACACGACCGATATCTGTTGCGATGCGAAGGGCACGGACGAACTCAAGGGCGGTGGAGGCGTCCAAACCGCGTGTTGAGCTGAGTAGAGATGAGGTCAGGAATTTTCGGAAGATTTCTAGAGAAAGAAAGACATACTTGTCCCAAGCATGGATTTTGCTTCTGCAGGAAAGTGCCTCGGCGATGGAGACACGCTTCTTCTGGCCACCAGAAATGCCCCTAATAGCTGCATCACCCACTACCATATGCCTTGCCTGCTCTAACCCAAAGATACGGATCAGGACTTCAACAACCAGGTTTGTATAGTCCTGCCTGGACTGATTCGCGAGCCGTGTCCGTGGGGCCCGCATGGTCGCAGCAAATGATAAGGTTTGCTGGACCGTAAGAGTGGGAAAGTGGACATCGTCTTCTGGGCAATATACGACATCGCCGCGATATCTTTGTGCAATGTCCTCAGGTGTAAAGGAGTCGTAGTGAACGTCACCAAGAACGGCGTGATAGTCGCCGCGCTGATTGGCGATTGTTTTGAGGAACGTGCTACATCCGGAACCGGGTCGGCCCAAAACCACTAGAAAGGGGAAATTTTTGTATTTCAGTGATTGAGAATGAAGAATGAGAAGAAGGGTGTGCGCATACGAAGCATTTCTCCTGGGGTAACGACACCTTCGAAACCTGATAAGATGTCCCGAATGGGAGGATGACGCATAGTATTTATGGACCTCATGATCGCTTTGGGGTTGAAAATGGAGCCGACGGTGGGTTGGAACGATGCGCGGGCGCCGATTCCGACGACGCGTAGGTCTTTGAACATGAGACCCAACTCACGGGCCCGGATTCCATCCTGGCCAGAACTAGAACACATGAACTAGGAGAAAGAGGGGAGACGACGAAATCAGAGACTTACCGTCTGACAATGTCCTTCAGCAGGGTCTCGAAATCCCAATCATCCTCATCGATAGCAGTGGAGGCGGAACTATGAAGCTGGATCCCTGACGCTTTTCGCGGAGCGTGTGGCTGGGCTTCGATATCGATGCGACTCCCAACGCGATGAGAGGTCAATGTACGTTGCAACTCCTGAACGCCAACGGGGTCAAAGAAGTCGAGGGGGACCTGGCTTTGCGAGCCTATTGGTGACTGAGGAGCGGAGTGTGAGCTCGTCTTGAGTAATTGTTCTTGGGGATGCGGTTCCAGGCCAGGAGGGTGCATGGGAGAGGAAAGGGGGGAAAGACGAGGGTCTTCTGAAGAGGGAGGGACGAGATGGGCATGGATGGATCGCAGTGCGCTTAATAAACACGGCGACTCGATGTGCGGCAGTCAGACGGGTTGCCTGACTGGCGTAGGCCATGCACAGCCAATCATGATCAAAACGATGGTCTGCCGATATGACGCGTTAAACACATAGCTCTAGGGAAACATTACAAACCTGTCATGACTGAGTGAACGCATATTGGCTGACTAAGCCTCACTTACTCTCCGCTGTCTACTTTTCATAAAACAAGATCTTCGAGAGACTCCCACCACCAATCATCTCCACTACCATCTTCCCACCACCAAAAACGACTGCACTACGATGACGGCTCCAAGTCGATTGGATCAAATGCACGAAGGCAAGCAGAGTACACCTGACTCAGCGTGCGACAGTCGCAGTGGCAGTGTTGGCATTGACCTAGGTCAGACCAGTCAGACAGTCAATAGCGGGTTAGGTCAAAGGCAACGTTTCAACTGATTAGTCAACAGCCGAATGTCGGCAAAATTCGGAAGAATGATATATTACTAATTGGGTCAGACTCCCCCCACTCGCCAGGAGGAGATGCGAGGAGAGCAAGAACAAGAGGTGTTTACTGCGCTTTTCAAAAGTATGTGGAAATCGACGTAGTGTAGAATAGAGGCTCGGCAATGTCCGACCGTGGACCCCAGAAGCACGTGAGTGACAAACTCGACAGAGGCAACTGCAAGTGAGTAGTACTGGACCATTTGTAAGGAAGAAAAGTCAGTCAAGACCAAGGAGCTATCTTTTGCCACTACCGAGACAAACTATCTCGCATTCCTTCATGCTGCCCTCGCCAAGCATAGTCGAGAACAATTCAAGGTTACTGACACTAAACTTTACCCATTCAAGTATACCATAGGCATGGAAGGGTTCACACATCTTGGCAATCATTGTCTCACTAATTCAGTATTTCATCACACAGGGAAGTTGGTGATGCCATGGATGTAGATAATAGTGGAGATTATAAGGAGATGATGAAGAAGATTGATGACGAGAGGCCGACTGTTGTCAAGATCTTCATTGATATGAAAGATGTTGAGAAGCTTCCTCATGGGACTAGTAAGCGGGCTGATGGTGAAGGTGAACTGGACAGCACAGATGACAAGGCCCTCGAGGTAAGAATATATTTATTTTTCCTAAATTCTGACCTAGTATAATGGTACACAGTTGGCAGTAAATGGTGGTGTCACTAACCTTGACTTATGACTGGCCTGCTGGTGTACGATGTTGGAAAAGAAGTATCAGAATGACCATGATGGTGGATTTATATATGTTGGACCCTTGGGTGCCCTTGCCCTGACTCCAGCAATGATTTTGGACTGGTGCCATGCATTTGTGAGAAGTTCTCATGGTTCCAACTTCTAAGGGATAGAATTGACAAGCACATTAGGAAGCTGGCGAGGCCACACTGTCAACTTCTCCCAATATCATCTCCTTTGACATTGCTCACAAGACTCCCACTCAGCTCTCATGCTTTCTCAAGCATGCCAAGTGTTACGCTTGTGAGATCCTAAGAGCTCGCAGCAATAACACCAACAA
>KN825386.1:5201-20502 GCA_000827395.1 Paxillus rubicundulus Ve08.2h10 | reverse complement strand
CCCACCCTCCCTCAACCAGGTCTGGACACCAATTCCGGCTACATCCAGGCATCTTACGGCATCCATCATCGTTGTCCGTTGTGCTGCGCTTGACACTTGATTGTCTCACTTGGCTGACCTGCTCAGTGCCCACCCACCCTTGCAGCTCATCTTGACCCACCAGGTTCAGGCTGTGCTTCAGGCCAGAAAACCCTCCGGGTTTTCGCCCAAACCCCAAACACTTTGTCTGGCTTCATTCTCTCTGTAGCTCACACAGTTCCACTCTCTCACTCACTCAGCCATTGAGCATTGATATACATGGACTAGCGGTAGGGGCAGCGGCTGTAAGCCCCCAATGAGAACTGTTGTGAGTTTGAAACCACTGCCTCTGCTTTCTTTTCCTACCCCTTGTCATGTTGTACACGTGATCCACCATGTGGCCTGGCCCCTATCTTTGGAGAAGGGTGTCCCGATGGATGACTAAGCAGGTGGACAGCCCAGCAGGACCTCTTGTGCACACAGATAAGGTACTGTGGCACCTATGGCACCACAGCACGTGCAAACTTTTGGTGTCTGAAGCGAAATTTTGGCTAAGTGTGAAAGTGTGAAAGGTGCAATTTAGTGGACACCAGTCTGCATGCCTCTTGTGCACCAAACAAATGGGTTTGCCTACTATGGGGGAAGTGGGCAATGGAGCACCAAAAAGCAAGCAAACCCTTGACACAAGCTGCTAATACAAGCAAGATCATCTGTACTCAAGTGATTAAAAAAATAGAACCCTTCCCCTGGGCCTGCAGCCCTGATTACAAGCATGTACAAGCACAAGCATATTTGTGAGTTGCTAAGCATGATACATCTATGCAGCTATCTCATAAGTTGCTGAGGTCCTATCCAGCAACATTGCTACAATACATCATCATCAAATTGGTTTACAGAGAATGCTATAGTTGCAATGTGGTGCTTCTCAAATGTACCTCTTGAAAGATTGTAATAATGTACAAATGTATAGGGCTACACCTCTAACTTCACCACAACAAGCACAAAGTGCTGCTCAACAAGCAGAACATGATCCATGTATTATGAGCTCACCACCCTTTTAACTCCAGCCTTGCACCCCAATGGTAGTACCAACCAATGGACCTCCTGGCTTGATGGTGAGTATTTATGCTATTATTTAAAGAAAACCACTGATTGTTTACTCTAGAATCACCCTCCTATGCCAGTCAATGAATTTCCAGGGCTTCTATGTAATATGATTGAATGTGTAGAAACCTGTAGATAGGTTTAAAGGACCTGTAGTATATGTCATATACCATGTCCTGACAAGTCAACTCCACTCCTCCAGAGCCTACTCCAGACCAACTCCGCCTTTCTCGCCTTATCAAATCTGCTTTTCTGCACCTCCACCTTTCTGCTTATCACAAGTCTGCTTTTCCACTTATCTCTCTTACCCCTGATTTCCATACCTTGTTCCTCATCCTTCACACTTGACAGACATTTGACATATCTAATGATCCCACCTTCGGATTAATCTGATTCTGACTCATTCTGATTCTTTCCAACTTAATCCTATCTTTTTGACATCCTTGACTCACATTCTGCTTCATTCTGGCACTCCAGTGCCCTCCGTGTTTACTTGTCCCCATAGTATAAAAGCCCCTCTTGTATTTTGTATTCTTCAGTTTGAATATCAACTTTGATCACTCCTCCTCTCTGTCCAATCTAAGTCCTTTGCTCAACACTTGAAGCTAGTCTTCTTGTTGTCACTCTGACCCTCCGACCTCTGAATCCCCTTTACTACTCTGTTCCGCCATTGCTCCACTCTGCCATTACTCAGCCCCTTTGTAAATACTGAACTAAACTTGGACAAGGGCGCAACACATAAGTTGAAGCTGACGTCCGCTCCGCCTCCAACAACTCCAGATCTTAACAGTATACCTCAGTATGTGGTCACCGAAGGTAAGTGCATGATTACCTAATCTATATGCATATGTTTGTATTCCTACAGAATGTCACAAGGTTTGTTATGTATAGCATGCACATCATCCTTATCCTCAGGCTGTCCCACTCTTTTAGCCCTTTCAACCTTTTGTTCCTGCTGCTGTTTTTCCACCAGTAGCACTACTTGGGCTTGCATTTAATCCTAATCCTTCACAAACAAAATCCTCCATAACAAATGGAAGGTCCTTGGCATGGCAATATCTATTATCTATTATGAGGGTGTGGCTTGACTACATCAGATGCCACATGCAAATATGCCACATTTTGAACACCCTCAAGCTTTGAATCAGGCTGTTGGGGGTGTAAGGGCATATAGGGATTTTAATGTGGAACTAATGGAACACTTTGAATGTGGCCATAATGAACATGTTCATAATTGTGCTGGCCAAAGGCATCACAACAATCAAGTAGGATTCAATGAACAGTTTTATAAAAATGTGATCAATTTCCAGAAAGAGGATCAGAATCAAGATTATCATGTAGCTTGGCAGCAGGCAGACCAAGGGCACTTGCAACATAACTTGCATACACAGCTGGCAGAGTAAGAGCACTTGCAACATAATTTGCAGGCTCAAATGCAAGCTCAGTAGCAAATGTTGTAAGAACAGGAGGTGCTGACAAAAACTATAATAGGGAAGTGATTGCCTAGACTACTAAGCATTATCTATGAGTAGTAAGTAACCTCAGCTGCTGTCTAAGAGGGGCAAAGAATGACTGAGGAATCCAAAGTAAAAACTAAGTATACATATGTGGTGGAATGGGCAGAGAAGCACTCACTAATAACAATCAGGGAAATAGGAACAGGAACAAGGAGATGGAATTAAGCAATGTAAGGAAGTGACAGAGCATCCATGGAGGCTCAGGAGTGATGACAAGAAAAGGATGATGAAGTGCAATAAGAGTCTGTGCAAGTCCCATACAAATTCTGAGCAGACATTGAGACTCTGAGCTGTTCTACCTGGTGGCAGAGTGGAGGTAGGAACTCTGACATTCCAGAAGTGTGGAGTTGGTGTTCTGGTTCCAGGGTTCACTGTATTTTGTCACCAACCAAAGAGCAGATCTATGATTATGGTCTCTATCTGATTGATCTGAACCTTTGGAAAAACGGTAGAAGTCTGGAGGATGGGAATGTTAGAATGGTAAATCAGTTGATTGCAGAGAAATGAGACTGTGCACCATGGTAAAGATACTTGGAATGCTGAATAGAGACAACTCTATGATGCTATACTGCAATGTGTTGATTTTGAGGATTATAATGGAATGCCTCTGGAGGCTCATGAGTAATTATAAGGAAATGATAATAGAGAGGACAAAAGTCCATGCAAGTTCTGGATGTCCCTGAGTGACTCCAGATGGATTCTGACTGGACTCCAAGACTCTGAGTAGTTCTGCTGGGCAGTGGAGTGGAGTTACAATCTCCAGGTTTTCAGAATTACAGAATTGGTGTTCCAGTTCCAGAGTTCACTGTACTTTGTCATACTACAGATTATTTTCTCTTTATACAGAGTTCTACACCTATTCCATATCCTTTATGTTCCTAGACTTATTCCTGATCTCCTGTCATTAGTGAGCACTTCCCTGCCCACTACAGTGCATATATGCTTACATTTCCCTTCAGATTCCTCAGTCATTACAGTGTCCATTCTGGCTGTGTGGTGGTTGACTTGTCTGGGTGGCCTTTGACCTGATGCATGGCAATCTCATCAGGACACCTGCTTGTCCATTCACCACAATTCTCCCCCTTGAGTGGCATGCTCGGAGGTATAGAAAGGTAGATCCTGTAGTATACCTCAGTAAGTAGTCACTAAGGTAGACTACAGTATGATGCCTCTAAGCTAAGTGTGTGATAACCTAAGCTATATGTGTATGTTTGTATTTCTATAGGCCATGCAACATACTCCCATCTTCATGTATTATTTCTCTCAGTGACTGGATACAAAGGTGGGGGGAGCAGTAGATGAATCAATGATATGTAAGCTGTGCTGACATAAACCAGGTACAAGAACTGTGGGCTCTGTGACAGACAACAAGTGAAGTGGCTGGGAGAAAGAACCCAGATGGTTTTCCAGCCCAAAACTGAAACCCAATCCTGGTGAAGGTAAGATGAGTTGTGCTTTCCAAACATTAAGAGCCCAGTGACACATCATGCAAAGCTTGAGCCCCCTAGACTAGGCATAGGGTGACTTACTGCTTCAACAGACTTGGGGCATTGTAAAGTGGTTGAACAAAGCTAGGGCTTCATTGTTTTCTTGGAGGAATGGCACCAGTATTAGAGTATGATTGTGAAGGCACAATGTGCAGGAATTTCTGGCCCAGCATCCCATGACTTTGACACAACTTTAAGGAGATGGTGCAGGGTGCCTCCTATCCACAGACTATGACCCTTCAGCTCAGTCAAGTTACAAGCTTTACAGATTGTATTGAGTCTACTTGTTACTTCAGTGTTGGAAAGAGGGCACAAACCACCTTTCAGATGTTTCCAAGTAAATAAATTGGCATCTTTGGGGGCTGTGTTGATGCAGAAATGATTCTCTAAAGCAGCTTCATTATGCAGCCCAGTAGTGGGGTGCACTGAGTGTCTTCTCTAGTAGCTGAGCATTTGGTAACGGGGATGTGAAAGTTTCTAGGTGGGAGTCCTTCTGGGTCCCAGAGGTGTAACATATCTGCATGGGTGATGTGTTTCGAAGGGTTATCAATAGATAGGTTAGGGTAGAGGCACCAAGGCAAAGATGGGAAGG
This sequence comes from Paxillus rubicundulus Ve08.2h10, assembly GCA_000827395.1. Lineage (NCBI taxonomy): Eukaryota > Fungi > Basidiomycota > Agaricomycetes > Boletales > Paxillaceae > Paxillus > Paxillus rubicundulus. Next base: position 15,784 of record KN825386.1, on the reverse strand, counting down.
AGAAACTTTGTACAAGTCTAAATTTACCAGGTTTGCCTTGTTTTGGGATTATTGCTAATGGGGAGGTTTGGAAAGCACCCAATATCTCTTCTATCATATATAGTAAGTATGGACCTAAGTATCTTCCCTTGGAGATCTCCTTATCAACTATGGACTGGAACTCTCGGGAATAAGTGGTGATAGATTCACTATTGGGAGGGGTTCATACACAAGAGATCAAAGGAAAATCTAATGAAAAACTGTGGCATATACCAAATGGGAGCTTGGAAAAGGGGAAAGGAGGTCTGCTTCAGACAGGGCTCATTCCCAAGCCTCTGCATTGTCTGGGGTTAGTGGTGCATGCCTTCTGAGCTCTAGGGCGCTTGCTAGCTCCATGCATATGTAGCTGCTCCATATCCTGAACAGATATGTTTTGGATCATGTTTGTTGATGTAGCTATCCTCTCTTCACCACTTGCAGCAGAGGACTTGATCAGAGCTCTTGGTCTTGAGTAAACAGCTGGAGTGATAGATGAAAGTGTCATGCACAGCTAAGGTAGACTGCACAGACTGACATGCTGTTGCCAGACTGGAAAGCTTGGGGCTGGTCTTTGCCAGATGTGCACGGCTCCTTTGATGAGGATGGTCGGGGTGATGATGCAGATGTCTTGGTGGAAGGAGGGCACTTGGTGCCTGAAATGCAATGGTTGCCTGATGTGGCACTACCTGCTGAGAGGGGTAGGGAAGAGAGTTGAGCTTTTGAACATGTGGTAAGGAACATGTGATAAACCTTGCTGGATCCTGGAGAGATAATGCCAGCATGTATGCACTGAGCAACCAAGTATTGCCCAAGGTTTTCCCCACTATGTGAGCCTGATACCCCCTAAAATGCAATCACCTTCATGCATAAGGTCCAGTTTAAAGCCTCTTCATCAACCATGATCCAATGGGTAGTTATTCCAAGAAATGTGGCCTTTGTTTGACCAACAGACCACAAGTCCGTTGTGGTTGAAATGCACCCAGTAGCAGCAGACTGACTCAGAGAGATTAGTAAGTCAAAAAATGAAATATATTATTCACTCACCCATAATTCAGCTTTGAGCTGGTCAATGAATCTGACAAAGGATTTGTGGAGGTAGGAAGAGATGCCATGTGTGGATGGTAGGTCAACTTTGGTGGCAGTAGGTCACATGGCTACAAGACAATTTCTAAATATGGCCTTGTCTGCCACCACAGGTGACTGCATGATATTAGCATCTGAATCTCTGTTCCACAGAGCCAACTTGCCTGGTCATTGCACACAATGAACTCAGCCACTGACTTCAGTACACCTTTGTGTGAAAATGCCTTGGGCCCAGGTACCATTAGGAAGATGCCATCCAGGCTCCCTTGCTGGCTACCTTTTCACTTGTCCACTGCCTTCCATGCCTCTATTACACCACACAGTACCACATGGTGATTCTCAACAAACTTATCACTTGCACACCACTGCTGGTACAGTTCATAGTGGCCACAGATATGCTGTTGACATGATGAGTTACTACCAACATGAAACATTTTCTATTTTCCACATTTCAAAACATAGTCCTTGTCATCTCTGCCCCCCAATGGTAAGTTTAGACTCTCACTTCATTTGGGACACCACTTACTTGCGAACATTACACCACTGACCAAGGAGAGTCTCAGAGGTGCCATCTGGTTTTGTAAACCTTACTTTGACCCAATCAGAGAAGATTGTAAGTAAATCTTTAGTATTTCTCTTCTTTGTCATCCATATCATGGGCATCCTGATGTCAACATCACCCTGCATCTCACGTGAGCTAACCATGGTTTAGTAGTAAATAAATGTGCTTTTACCTGCTCCACAATGCTCATACTGCCATCACCATCTTTATTGTCATCAATATTTTCATCATTGCTCCCACATTGGCTCTGGCTTTTCTCAGATGGTTCAATGGATCCAATCACCTCCTCTATCTCTTGCTCCTCACTATTCTCTTCTGGAACCTCTTCAATTGAGGAGATGCTTCTATATTATTGACACTTTGGCTTCTTGGCAAAATCCTTCTTTTTTGAGGTGTGGGACTGTTCCACTTCATCATCATTGTTTTCAGCCCCTTGTGAGCTGCTACTGCTTGAAACAGCTTTCCATTTATTTGTTTTGCCTGGGATGGCTTTTCCTTAGGTGGTCATGAGTGTGTACTACTTTTGGTAACTTTAGAACCAGTGACTTGGTGTTGTTTATCAGTAGGAACTTGTGATTTTGAGGATTTCCGATTGTCTGGCATGGCTGGAGCAATAGTACAAGTTGTGATGGGTTAGAAATGGTGATCATTTGTCCCAGGTTATAGATTCATATATCTATCAAATTCTTTTAGACACATCACAAAGGCACGTTGTCAGTTGAAGACTGGTCTTCAACAAAACCAACCCAAACTGACTGCAACCACACTGAAGACCAACAGAAACTGGTTGTTGAGAGTCCAGTTTGGTCTTTGCACAGATGAAATAACTACGGGACCAGTTCTGGACTGGTCCTTCCTAAAATGGAAAAAAAAACTGAACTAAACTGGACTTTCAAACACTAAAATGAATCGCCTCTGAACACCCATGTGGAGATCGAGCATCTTGACCCCCCTAAACCCTGTAGGTCAAAAATATTTTCATGTGATGGGCCTATTCAAGTTAACTCACTCTTTGAACAGTTCCATTGTCATCCATGCCTTTGTATTGTCAGTAATAAAACCCCAATGTCTGTGGTGGCTTCTTATCAAAAGCGATTGGCCTCTTTGATCAGCCAATGTTGACAAAGTGCAACTTTTCACTTCCATCAGCATTTGCAGCTAGACCAAGAGTGATGCAAAATTTATCTTTCTTTTTGCCATTCATCTGTTTTGTTGCAAGTCCTCAATTAGGAGGGGCACTGCCACAGGCCACTCAGAATTCATGTCAGTATAAGGTGACTGGTTATACACAATGCAAAGAAACTTGTTTCATCAAAATTGAAGTGATATTTGGGTGGAAATGTTGACACAATCTTCTGTAAGTGTGCCTGCTCTTCTGTGATGGCCTCCATGTCCACTGATCCTGCCTCACCATGCCTTTGATATCCCTTGGTCTTATAGGTTGCAGAAGGATGCAATCCACCCATCACCTGTAAGTCTGCTCTTCTCTGGGACTCCAAACTCCTGCTTGAATCACTTTTGTTTTTCACATAGCATTGGCCCATTGACTGTTTCCCCCTTCTCCTCCATAGACCTCACCCACAAGACCAGTGCCTTGTCAACTTCTGGGCTAGTGACAGCCCGAGGATGTTTTCCAGACAGTGCATTTCGATGTGAGTTGGCATGCTGCTCTAATTCTGCATGGCCCCTCAATTTCTGTGAGAGCATTGACAGCATGAACTCCAGTGCTCCTTTTTGCAGTGTTTTAAAATGCACAACAATATACTCCTGGGGTGTGTTTGGATGGGAGTCAATAAATGAGAACATGGTAAGCCAATCATGCAATGTGAGGTTATCACGATGTTTATTGGATTTGATAGATTTCACCGATGTTGGAGGGGCATCAGTAGGGTGAGACTCCAAGTCTGCTTGTGACTTGCAAACATATGGCGCAGGTTTTGGCCGTGGTTCGCGTGTATGTAGCTCGGCAGGCATGACTTACATGTAATTCTAGATCTCAGAAACAGGTTTCATTCTTATGCCTAGAAATTCTAGCTTTGAAGCCACACTTCGGGTTGCTGCTGCTATCTCAAATTGCATAATCTCAGTGCAGACCTCATGCACATGCATTATTCGTTATGCAAATTTGTACCATTCCGCCCACACACCACTGTGGTGTTACCGAAAAGTCCATGCAAAATGAGATTTATGCATCATGAGCTTATGCATTATGGGCAAGTGTACTGTACCTCCCACAATGCTCGCAAGGTATTTATTCGTCTCAATGCATCCCTCACGGCTCGGAGTAGTCCTCTTACAAGGGTGTTAACCATAATTGAGGGGAGATGGAGATTGTCCACCCGTAGACGATTGGGGCGTTGTAGGCGAACCCGGCGACAGTTAACTATTCACCCCAATCTGATTGATGGTAATTAGAGAACACTCGCAAATAATGTTCCGCCTCTTGGTGAAATCTCTCCGTCTCTCCGTCTGTTTTGGGGTGGTCTGCAGTACTCGGATTACCAGTAACTCTGAGTTGTGAACAGCTCCAGCTCTTCGCACGAACGCAGACATGACGTTAGATCCACGATCGCTGATGGCCGGAACCCTCCGCGGAAGACCACGACTGCGGAATATGTGGTCTCGCAGGACACTGGTGATACTAGGTCTTGAAGTGATTTCGATGCGGGAGGGAACGGCCTTGATCATCTTGGAGAAACGATCAACGGATCCCATCAGTACTACGAGACCCGTCGGTGCAATCGCCGTGGACAATAAACAAGTTATCGATCCGTCACGGCATTGAACACAAAACGAATCCAAATGATTCAGAGAAAAATTGTGGCAGGTCGCTCTTCACAGGCAAGCAACTTGAAAACACGGCGGTTGAAGGGTTGAACAAGGCTGTTGCTACAAACAACGCCCAACTTTTGGCAAGTTCACCAATTATATTCCTACTACCAAAAGCATAACTAAACGCGTGGGCAGAACAAAAAAAGACGAAGAGGAAAACTCAAAAAAGGCCAACGTCAACCACTTGACGACGTCCCCTCCACTCTAATAGGAAGAGAAGACATCGAAGCTCACGTTGCGTAGGCGATTCGCGCTATTTCGTTGTGGTGGTATATCTAAGTATATGTATTGGGAAATAATCAGAGTGCGAAGAAGACACTTTGAAAATACGTAAAGGAGGACGATCTGAGTGCGAGGACCCAAGGGGTGGGATTTCGAAAACGGGTGGAAGGGGGTGCGAATAGTGAGAGGAAACCAAAAATGGGATGCATAGGTAAAGGAATTAATACAGCGGGTAGGATAAAATATCATTTGGTTTCGAATTCGAGGATTTGTGCTTGTTCTCTTGCTCCGATTCGACTGTTCTTTTTGTATGAGCGCAAGAGTTGGGCAGTGGGAGGAGGCGGTGTGGAAAGCATAGAGGGAGATGGCTCCAAGGATTCCCCGATCGCAAACTTGGAAAGAAAAGAAAAAAATTGAATCGTCCTTTCACTACCAGCACCTTAAGCACTCCCAGGGACAGTCATCAACGCCTCTAACCTCTCCTCCAATCCCCTCCCCATCCCTTCTCGCTCCCACTCTCCTCCAACATCATCTAAAACGGCGATACTATCCCTTTCCCTCCCATGTATGGAACCCCCACTCAAGTGGACATTTCCGAACCCTGTCACCCCAGGTATATGGGGAGGAGGCTCAGATGAAGCGCACGTGGTAAAGGATGACAGGGGGACCATGGATGCGGGGGTGGATGCGAGAAGGTCCGAATAGGACATGAAGGAGAGCCGTTTGGAGGCACCATGTGTTGGGGACGGCGGGTGGGAAAGATTGAGGGGGTGGGAGTATGGCGAGCCCGTGTATGTTGAGGAGGGGGAAATGGGGAGTGGGTGCTGTGGTATTTGTTGTGCTTGGTTTTGGGGTTGCTGTAGGGGTTGGGGTTGTAGCTGTGCCACAGGCGTCGTCACAGGGGGGAGTTCGACAACGGTGGTATTAGGAGACGACCCAGCAGAGGACAACGTGGAGTAATACGCCGAGGTGGGCGTATTGATCGAAGGACTGGACCTCCCCAGTTTCTTGGCCACTGCAGCAGTGCCCGCAGCAGGATAAATGACAGCGGGACTAGTCTGAATGATCAAGCGCGCTTGAGCATCCTTGTCCTTGATGGGGCTCGTCGAAAGCAATGGATCAGACATTGGGGCAGGAGGCGATGAGGATCCAGGAACACTCAATAGCAGACTGGTACGGTGCCCCATAGGTGACTTAGTACTGATGGGACTTGGGCTTCTACTCCGAAGGCTGCCAATAGGACTGGCAAAGCCGCTCTTGAATTGTCTGTCCCTTTCCCTGGCAGGAGTGAGGACAGCAATGTGATCTTCGTCCATTGGGGAAGCAAAGGCGAGGATAGATGCTGCGCTGTCGAGGACGGAGGGGACGCTTTGTTCAAGCTGTTCGGTGGCTTTTGATCGGGGAATACGATGAGGATTTGAATGATGGGAAGATGGGGGAGATGGGGGACCAATGGGTTCGATATCTCGTTCAAAGATGGCTGATGAGGACGAGTGGCTGGTATGAGTGTCAGTGATGTGGGTGAGAAAAAAACAAGTGGCGCCGACATACGCTGATGTTGGTGATGAAGGTATAGAAGAAGGGGAGCGAGAACCTAGTCTTGCAGAGCCGGTGTGCAGATGTTGTGAGGCATGGGTTGAAAGCCTGTGTTCCCTGTGGGGTGGGGTGAGGAGGGTCGAGTTTGAGGTCATACGTCGAAGATCCACAGGGGGCGAGTTGTGGGCTGGAAACACCATGTTGGCTGTTGGAAGAGTAGAAAGAAAGTGATGAGAAAAGAAAGAAAGGTGGCCATATATACTTACCATGTTGAGATTCTGGGGCCATTGGAAAAGAAGAGAAATTGGTGATGAGTTTGTGATGTGAGAGTGAACAAGGGCTCTCTTCTGTGCGAGTGCTTGCAAGTTATAGCCCAAGTGTAAGCGCGCTACTTGTAAGCTGTCCCGGCCGGTATCGGACTAAATATCGTTCCACGGCCGCCGAAATTTCTAGATTGGGATTAGCGAACCCGCTCGATATGAGTATGTAGTAGAATTTTCTCGTGTTCCTCTGGGCTCTTCCCTACGCTCTTACTACCGCACAGGATCCATATAATCAGCGCCTTTTCAATCAATAATTTACCCTTGAAGCTGTGCCACTTCATTGCCAAGCGGATCTTGGAGCCACTGTCACAACCGGTGTCATTCGGAACTCTGGGCTCTGGGCTGCTGCTACGGCCTCACCATTCTTCTCTTCCATACCATCCATATCCGCTATTCCAGAAATCACTAAATCGTGTCTATCTATCCTGGATTCAAATAACCTTATCATGAATAGCACACACGTTCCGCCTTCTTCAACACGAAAGACAAGATGAGATGAGGCTTTGTGCAAGCTCATGGTGCTTGTGGTGTTAAATCCAGATGTTGGAGTCAGTACGGCCCATCTTGTAATTGCGGTTCTCCATTCTAATGACCCTAGAATTCTTTTGCACTCTTGTTGTACTTCTGGCGGGGGGCAGGGATCAGTGACGTCATCCAAGGTACGCAAGTCCTTGTTCGAATCTTCCTTCACGGCCGTAGGACCCTCCATGCAGTGGTAATCCGGTGCTTCTGAGTCCGACGCCGTTCACTCTCGGAACAAGGCGTATCTTTGTTTCGCACGATCAGTTGAATGATTTAATGGCGTCTTCACTGGCGATACAGGTGATGCGGTGTTTACCGTGTTGAATTCAGTCACAGAGTTGGCGTTTCACGCCAGCCAACTCACATGTCCGTGACCGTGAATCGTGTTTCTTCGAGGTACACTGGATAACGGAGGACACAACCAATCCGCGGAACTCGGGCGCAGCTCCTGTATGAGAAGTGATATTAACAAGAACCACGTTGCTGCATCACCGTTGATCTACCTCATCATCTTCACCGCCAATTGGGTACCCATCACCAACGTCACAACAGCTCGATATAGGTGGCTAATGGTCTCTGATACCATCAGTGTACCGTGAACAACACAGTTACAAAAGGATCACCTCTACCCATGTCCATGACAATGCACCGACGATTATCCCCAATCTCTTCTTTTTCCGTGATCCCCGCTAAATAGGTGCGACACGAGCTAGCGCCACGTGTGCGAACAATGACGTAGTGCGATCTGCGCTCCTCCGTACTATAAGTGGCCAGCCCTGCCCAGTGGACAACCACCCAGTACTCGGGATCTCCTCGGGTCTGGCGAGTTTGGCATTAAATCTGCTATGATACTTTGGCAGTGTCACTAACAACTGACTTCCCCCTATCACACGCGACGAATAGCCGCCGACGGCCCTCACGCCTAAAACATGCTTGCGCACACCATTGCTACGTCTGTCCTTCAAAATTTCAAACCTGGACGATTAACATACTCAGGGTTTAATATGTGCTGGCATCCCGGGGACAGAGAGACATAGGCTGCTGTTAGTTTTTCCTCCAGGGGCTATCTATGCAGTTGCATGTCGAGGAATGCATCTACCAATGATGTTTGATGCGTTTCAGGTGATCAGACATTGTATTGATCCACGGGTCAGAACTTCTGTCAACAGCTCATGGAGTTACTGTTTGGTTCACCCTTCACAACTGCTGTTCCATATGATAACATATATGGGTAGTATATAGGAAAGAAGTCATGTATGGGAACCATAGAAAACATGAGCATAGAACAGTGACAAGTCAAAAAAGGGAGGGGGAAGAGAAGAATCACAACAACAAAAGAGAACAACAATGACAAAAGGACAACTACAACTACAACAACAGAGGAATAACAATGTCAACAATTATAGATCACTGAACTCCTCCTGGAAAGGACCCTTTGACAAAGTACAGTGAACTCTGGAATCTTGGAAACCCAGAAATCATGACTCTGCTCTGTTCCTATGCCCAACTGCTCAGAGTCTTGGAGTCTGCTTGGAATCTGCTTGCAGTCTGTACAGAAGTTCTGTGGACTGTCATCCTACTCTATCATCATTTCCTTATCATTACTCCCAAGCTTCCAGGGGCATTCCATCATTATTTTACATCACTTGACCTCATTTCCATCTCCATTCATGTTCCTGTTCCTAATTCCCTGTCATTATTAGCAAACAATTCTCCACCCATTCCACTACACATATATACTTGTTACTTTGGATTCCTCAGTTGTTCTTTGCCCTCCTTAGGCAGTGGCTGAGGTGAGTTTACTTTATACTGACAAAATACAGTGAACTCTGGAGCCTTGGAAACCTGGGGATTGTACCTTGGGTCTGCTGCCAGGTGGACCTGCTCAGAGTCTCAGAGTCTGCTTGGGATCCATCCAGAACTTGCACAGACTGTCATCACACTTTGTCATCATCATCTTATCATCACTCCTGAGCCCCCAGGGGTGCTCCATCATTACCTTACATTGCTTAACCCCATCTCCTTGATGTTCTTGTTCCTATTCCCCTGATTATTATTAGCAAGCACTTCTCTGCCTACTCCACTACATACATATACTTATTTCTCACTTTGAATTCCTCAGTTGTTCTTTGCCCCTCTTAGGCAGCAGCTGAGTCTGGGAAATCACTGCCCTATTATAGATTTTGTCATATACATATTTACTACTCCTAGATAATCCCTAGTAGTCTGGGAAATCACTGCCCTCTTATAGTTTTTGTCACCCTTCTTCCCCCCCAGACTGTATTGCACTATCATGACTGCCACTTGTGTGATGAACATTGTTGTCTGATGCTTATATGTGTCTGACTTGGTGTTTCTGAGCATATTCTGAGCCTAAAAATGCTCCTGCTCCTGCCGATATAATGCCACACCTTGAAGTTGCTCTGTATTCAGTTGCTCCTTCTTGAATGCCCATTCCTCTTTAAAACGGGCATGTTTAAGAGTGAGCTTGGTCATCCTTGATTTCCACCATACTTTTTGAATGAAGTCTTGGATACTTTCATGTGTTGGGACTACAGTCTTGAAGTAGGGGGGATGGCAACTGCACTAATGCCTGGAGGTTGCCAGTATGCAATAAAGAGAACTGATTTTTTTTACACATTGAACACTTGTATACCCTCTTGGAGACTTATAGTTGATGTCTGTATTGTTGGCATAAATATCTTGCTTGTCCCCTGGCCCATCCATCTCCATATCTGCATTGTCCTGAGGGAGTTTATCATCATCTAGTATGACCATCTGTTGTTTACCCTTGTCTTGACTTGTCACATGTGGGGTGGTGGCTCCACTGATGGTGTAGGGACCAAGAGAAAGGGGGAGGAATGAAGGGGAGGTTGATGAAGGCATGACCTGCACTTGGGCAGAGGCATCAGCCACAGCCATTCTGGGGGTTATGGAGTTTGAACTTGGCATGATAGCTTTTTGGTTGGACAAGGGCAAGGAGTTGGCTACCACATGATGTGCTAGGTGTGGAATTAATTATGGTCTTGGGGGTGTATGAAGGGATGCATTTCCATAGGTTGTGGAGATCCACATTAACAAGTACAGTGAACTCTGGAATCTCAGAAACCTGGAGATCATGACTCTGCTCTGCTCCCTATGTGGAACTGCTTGGAGTCTGTCATATCCCATGCCACACAAGTCAACTCTGCTCCTCCAGATCAAGTCCGCTTTTGCCCTCAGCTTATACCAAATGGTACATCCTACAGGTATGGTCTAGGTTGTGGAGGTCTTCATTGTGCTTCAGGCCTTCACTCAAAATTTCAACTACATTGAGGGATGAGCAAATGTCCCCACCTTAGACATTGAGCTGGGAGGGTTTCTGTACAATCCTGGCAACCATCTTGCACTGCAGTAGGTATTGCCTCTTGTTGCGCCTGCAATTGTACTCACCTGGAGTTGTGACAAAAACTATAATAGGGCAGTGATTTCCCAGACTACTAGGG
>KN825385.1:0-20256 GCA_000827395.1 Paxillus rubicundulus Ve08.2h10 | reverse complement strand
ATTGAGGGTATTGGTTATCAATAAGAAGTGTATCCTCCTTTTGCTTTCAGCACCTCCTGGACCCTCCTAGGCATGCTTTGAATAACTCCCTGACAAGTAGCAGCCTCAATCAACTTTGTTTCACTGTACTACAGCAACATTGGAAGACTAGTGTGATCTACAGGTAACCACAATGATGATAAAATGCTCTTGCTTGCTCAGGCATAATTGAGTAGACTGCATCAAAGACCATTGCAGTCAGTACTTCTAGTATATTCATGAGAGCATGCAACACAGACCTGGACTTCACAATCTGTAAGCATGGCTTATAAACTCTGCACCTCATGCTGAGGTCTGACAACACCTGTGTGGTGGTGATGTTTGAAGATGCACCAGATTGTATGGGCAGGTAACCCTGTCATTTGATTAATATCCTTCATGGAGGCTTGGGAGACATGGTGCATATAGACTATTGTCCAGGCAAGGTCCTCAGAGACACCCTTGCTTTGAGGCATTCTCAAAGCCTAGGTGTACATGAGTGCATGTAGGTTTTGGGAAGCAGCTCCTACCAAACAAGATATGTATTCCCTCCGCTGATGGTTCCCGAGCCCCCGGTGATATCCGCAAGTCGCTTGATGTGGTCGTTCGTCCGTGAAAATGTTCTTGTGGTCGATGGGGGTGTGATTTCCGGGATGGAGAATACTGCGGTAAACCTCGGATTTTTTGCTATTGAGTCGCTGGAGGCCGTCGTTCTTGAGATATTGCGATTCTACGAACGACGCTCAGGAGAGACGATGAGGCGGCAATTTTATGAAATTCTTCGCACAGCCAAGTCAACTGAAAACGGCAACAAGCACATCCATCATCATCGCTCGCACTACCGACTTGACGTGACCCGCCAACGGCAAGGGTATAGCAAATGTCACCACCATTTCTCAAGCGGACGAGTAACCTGACATGTTTTTTCTGTCAGTCGACCCTCAGTCCTCCCCCAGTCAACCCTCGATCCTTTCGCTGTCCACATTGCGGCTGCTGGAATCGATATGACACCAATGGCGAAATCATGTCGGATGAACCAGCAATGCACGACGAGAAGCTGAACACAAAGTCATTCTCGAAACGTGGTTCGTTTCTTAGCCGGTCGAGCTCCTCGTCATTCTTACAAACTTCCACAGCGTCTTCCAGCAAGGACAGACTCCCATCAATCTACAGTACAGGACAGTTCTGCCACACGTGTCAAACGAACCAGATGCTTCTGGTAAATCTTCTATCAAACTATCTACCACCTCCACGAGTAAGTTACCACAAATTCGATCTTCCATGCGTCCTTACCGATGCCCCACAGCACCCCGACTACCGCAAGCGCCTCGAACAACTCCCGGCGTATCGTGAATCATTACATGTGCGATACCCTCCAGTTTGTGAAACTTGCTCCCCGGCGGTGGAAGATGAAATACAGCGGAAGAATCAGATGGCTCGAACAAAGGCTCTCGGGGGTTGGCTCAAGGAAAGCAAAGGGAAGGACAGACAGCGGCAGGTGTCCAGTACTGAAAGGGAGCGCGAGAGAGTCGGATATCAGCTCGCCGTCTGGCGTCTGAGAGGTGCTCTCTGGTGGATGACTCTCCTTTGTGTTGTTGCATCCCATGCAGCGGGTGGGTATAGTTCTGCAGCCTCGGTTTAATGAGCACTACTGACTGCACCGCGCTAGCCATCCAAGAGTACAGTTTTCCTCGCATGCTGGTCAGAGCCATACCTGTACTCCCCGTGTTCTCCCTATTGTCCCTATTTTATACTGCCTGGGATCCGACATATTATCGCTTTAAGAAAGCACGAGTACAAGGGCGTGACATCCGTGTAAAAGGGAAAACTCGCTACATTGTGAGTAGTCTGTTGTAATGCTAAGAAAGCACACGACTCATACCATGGGATAGGTTCTTCAAATGATTGTATGGTTATCTCGATTCACTACTTCTATTCTTCTTGTTCTATCATGGCGCTCCTCATCTCGGGACTATCTTCGTACCTCTACTTACCCGGCATCATATCGCATTCATATATACTGTTCAATATCACTTCTTGTCGAGATATCGGTTCGTTCATTTTTTCACTTGCTCGTGGCTTATTGACTCACAAACCTTAGGTGTTATTCTCATCGTTCGCCATCTTGCATTTGCGACGACCTCCACCCATCCGTCTCATCGATACGTCGAATCAGAGTCACATCCACCCTTCGTCCGCGCGTGCTACTCCCGAGTTGTCATCACATAGTGTACGTGCCTCTCCGATGCCCTCAGCCCCCGCCAGCGAACCAGACCTCATCGCTTCCTTGACACTCTCCTCCAAACCCGTCATCTCTCCCACCAACCCTATCTTCGGTCACCCCTCCTTGTTACCTTCTACACTCGCACCAACTGCTCCATCGGGGTCTCCCATTAAAGTTGATGGAAGTCTAGATGAAGATGCAATGGACTGGACCCCGACAAATCCTTCTCCCATCAAACCAAAGAAATTGGTAGATGATGATAACGGATCTTGGCTACGCCCTCAGCGATTTTTCCCCCCCGAACGACCCACAGGTCTCGAGACCCTGTTTGCGAATACCAAACTGGAGGATGTAGATTCCAGGACCTCCAACCCAACAACTCCAATGTGGTTGAGTCCCAAGAACCTCAAAGCAATCGGATGGTGGATAGCTGCTCTTACTGTGATCTTGGTACCCTTGGGCGCTATCGCTTATCGAGGTGGCTTAAGTCGAAGGTACATGGATCTAGGTAGCGATTGATACACATGTCCAACTATATCATTGTGTGATGGCACAGATTGGAATGACCCAACTGCGCGGGTGACAGCACATCACATGAACTAATTGCCAACAAAAACAATAGTCAGTCAGCAATAAGATGTTCTTGTGCATTGTGAGTGAAAATGAAGAGACAAGGAAAATGAATGGGTATGAACCTGTATGAACGTATGACAAGGCATTGTCTAAGACTCCGTTAAACAGAGAAGACGAGGAAAGAAAAAGTATCAGTATCGAGTTGCACCGTCCAGCAAGCAAAGTGAATTCGACATATATGTCAAATAGCAAGTAATAAATTTGAGGACAGCCATCACATCTCAACAAATAGGTAGGATGAACGTGTAAAAGTAGGATCTTTCCCTACCCAGTTTCAATAGCCACTGTACCCATGGTGAAGAGGAACACCGTACTGATCGTGCTGATGCGGTCTATTGATACTCGGCGCCAGCCCAAGTGCCTCTTGCATCGTTGGTTGTGGGCTGGGACCGCGGGCAAGGTCCGCATATCCGCCAACAGTAGCGAGATGGGCAGCACCAGCGGTAAAGTCGTGGTCAGGAATGGGGCTGAGTGCTGCGGCACTATGTCCACCAGCTTGTCCACGGAACTGGTCGTCTCCGTGACCATGGCTAGAGCCCGAGTGGAAGGAGGATGCGTTCGACATGCGATGACGCTGTCCAGAGAAACCAGTATCTACGTCACTTCCAGGTTGCCAGTCGATCGGCTGCATACGACCCTCGAAGTCAGACGAGGGTCTGAACTTCCATTTGCGAATGATAGTCCATATGATTATTGCAGCTCCAACGGACGCAGCGATGACAATCAGAATTGTCATGGCAGCGTGAGACATGCCCGAGGACGATGAAGTTGAACTAGTTTGTGTGGGGGACGGTGCAACGCTACTGGTTAGATAATAAATGGATTCAGACTGTTGCGTAGGTATGCTGTCAGGTTGGGTGGATGTCGGAGGTGCAGGCGTGCTTGATGAGTGGCTGGAGGTCGAGGAAAAGGTCGTCGAAGACGAGGTAGAAGCTGAATTTGTGGGGGACAGAGATGTGGGCAAAACACCACCAACGATGCTACCTAACAGACCGCTACCAGTTGATGAAGGGCTCTACAAGATTGGCACGCGTCAGTCCAAGAGCTGGATGATGTTGAGAATGCAAGCTCACCGCAGACGGGGAGGCGGGGGCAGCATTGGGGATAGAATTGGCAGGGGTGGTCTGCACAGCCGTTGGCGTAATTTGAGTGGGTTGAACAGCAGCTGACGTTGGCTGGCTGGCTGGACCAAAAACCCCACCAAGGCCACCCTGAGGGGCGGGTGCTCGTTTTTTTATTACACGGTTGAGGTTGGCATGGTCACGACGGTGGGACTCTAGAGCATCGACAACCAAGGCAAGAAAGAGCGTAAGACAGAGAATGAGAGCAAAGCCGAGTTTTGCCATGTGTAAACGGTATTTCTTCTGGTTGTTGCCGCGCTACTCGGATGAGCCCTCAATTCGTGAACGGGCGAGATGGCTGCGAGAAGGAGAAGTGAAGGGGTTGGATGGTTGGAAGGATATCGAATGAACTTTAATGAAGAGACGCACTTGGATCAAAATCACGATAGTCTAAGAATTAACTGGGAGACCCAGTAGGTACTGTTGGGCCTGATAAAACGTCGTCTAGATGGCAGCAATAAAGGAGCGTGTCTAGCGTCAAGGAATGTAGTGGTGTAAACCAAAGTGCTGCCAGTCAATGGTTCAACACGAAGTTGACGATCTTGTCAACCACCAGCCACCAAGGTGTCTTGATTCGTATGCACACCAGGTTACTTCACATTCAGATACTTTCAAGTCGCTTACAAGTCTTTCCCCCCAAGTAATACAGAGCGTTGGCACGGCCATGAACTAAGCTAAACAGGTGAGAGAACGTTGCTAGATTAAACTGCCCCAACTATCAAAGTCTCTCCAAACAAACGTTATGTACAGCGAGTGTCCCAGAAGGCACGTCAGAGATAAAGTGTCAAGGCAAGCAGAAATCCAACAAGTATATTAGGGGTGGCTCGTCAATGACCACTGGTTGATGGGCACATTGGGCACATTGCTGGGTTGCACGTATGTGCTGGACGACACGCCAGGCCACTGAGGAGTCATGAGGACCTCCAAAGTGTATTGACCAGCGGGCAAGCTAATAACAAGGACCGTCACACCTGTATTAGGCTGATCAGGCCAGCCAGCTGGGGTGGGAGGGTCACTGGGCAAACGCTCAGCAGCCATGGTGGTGAATTGGGCTCCGGCGGGGCTCAGCAGATCAACCTGCACCGTGTTCGTCCCAATGGTCAGACTAGCTGTCAGGTTGTTGTTGCTCAACACCACGGTGGCATTGGTGTGTGCTCGCCACATGACGGATGCCTGAGCGTTGATCTCATCCTGGATGAGAACCTGTTTGCGTGCGTTGATAAGATGAACTCCCCGCAAGAAAGACGTCCTGTCAAAGAAACGATGGTTAGCATACGCATCGATGACATGGTATATTTCGACTTACACATTGAAATATGCGCTGGTCAAGTCAGCAGTGAAGTAGGCCGTCGAACCGCTGGGGACATCAAAGACAGTGCTAGAGCCCTGAGCAGTTCCTGAAGAGTCGAAGTTAACGGTGGGCGCAGCCGCCACGTCCTGGTTAACCTCGCCGACAAGAATTGTGTTCTGGCCTTCTGTCCTCTTGCGGTAGTACAACCACCTTTCGCTATCTTGCGCATCGCTGCTGAAGTAACCTTCGGATACGTAATCACCATCACCAAGCTCTCCGAACCAACGATTTCCCAGCGCGTCCATAACAAAGTCGCCACAATCAAGGTCATTGTGAGTTTGATGACCTTGAAGAGTGCCTGCCTTCATAGCGACAAACAGTGCGTTCTCATCTGTCCAGCTGGAGCGCATAGATACCCATTGGTCGGTGCTATTGTCGAAGAGATGGTCGAGGGCAAGACCGTCCCAAAACGCCCCGGAGACAGCGGGGTTGTACCAGAACATACTCCAAGGATCTGCGGCATCAACCTGGTCGCGCTGGAAGAGCTGGTATGTGGCAAGGTTGTACTGGTCGCCATAGAAAAGCAGAGAGTTTGCAGTGGCCGTGTACTTGTTCGGGCCAGTGTCGCCGTAGTTGAACAAAGAACCTGGGCCGGTGCCGTAAATGTGAAAAAGACTTGTGAGGCGGAACCCGGGGTTGATGTCGAGTAGGTCATATGTGGAACCAGTGGCAGATAGAAGCGCTGACGACATTTCTGCATGCCCGGTCGTACCGAAGTACCAGTAATCAGAGGTTTCTGACCAAGTACCGTCACTGCTAGGAGCCAGAACACAGTTCTGGAGTGCATTGGGAACGGTCATAGTCAGGAGCTGTTCGGCGATGCCAGATGTATCGTCGCCGAGAATGGCAAGAGCACCCATGGTGAGCCCGTTGTTGCAGACACAGTTCCAATTGCCCGGTGTGTTATTCCTCCACCAACCATAGAACAACGGATCCTCGGCATCATTGTAAGCAATGATGCCATTGTTAAGCCCGTATTCGATCATGGTGAAGCGGATGCTCTCCAGCTGGTCTGCAGTCCATTGATTGTACAGCCAGTCGTAAGCAACGGCATAGGCGACTGTTAACTCCGCAGTGTCAAGGAAGTGAACAGGGTTCCACTTGGTGCTGTTATCAGGTCCCCAGCCACCTGTTAGGTTGCCAGCGGCGTTCTAAACACAAGTATGAGGTAATGGAATACCAGTGATAGGATAGACAAACCATAAGCTCGGTCCATGTCCTGTCAACCCATGTTGTATCATTTGTCATGCGATAGGCATAGGAGAAGGCTTTGACGCGCTGCTTGATTTCACGAGCGGGATCCAAGATACCATTACCGCTATCCATTACGTATGCGACGGGAGGCAGGGCCATGTATTGCGAAGCATTCCGGAAGATGGATTCGTTCCAGAAAGAAAGATACGGGTCGTTACGGATCAAGTTGGGAAGAGCCTCCCACTTGTAGGAAGGTGCGATGAGACGAGGGCGATCCGAGCGGACTGTGGTTGGGCTGGGACTTGAAGGTTGGTAAGGATCTTGCGGCCAGGCAAGGTTAGCGTCCGAAGAAGAGAGGAACGTAGGTGTAGTAAAAACTGCGGTATTGGTCTAGTGACCTTTACATTTAACTCTGACAACATGCGAAAAGGGTTTGGAGTGGCTTACAGTAGCGGGATACAGTGGCAACATATACAGACTATCTGTACCGGTTGGATACAAGCCAATAGAATTCTTGACTTGAATAGCTGAAGTCGCAGCGGCAGCGCTGCCTGAGGTGAATGCATTATTCTTGGTTGCACGAGAGCCAAGGACGCCGCCGAGAACAGCGGCAGTAATGACAAGTACAGCTAAAGGAATGCCGAACTTGATCCAGCTGCTGACTGTTTTCTTTTGTGGCTGATTGGGGGAGATGTAACCAGTGGATTCGCTGTAGTACGGGTCACCAGAGCCGTAAGGAGTGTTTCTGTTTATCGACGCATAATTCGTAGTCATTGTGGGTGGGAGGCCGAGCAATGCGGCCTCGCGCAAAGTAAACGAGAGACGAGAGGTAGAGGTGGAAATTTGGCTGAGACCAACAAGACGAAAGGAAGTCGAAAAGGGCTGTACGAGGATGGGAACAAAACTGGGCTTTACCCACATGCCAACATTTGTACACGTTCGGACCAAAGTCTTGAATTCGCACACCAACTTGACACCAACGGCATTTGAGACATCTACCACAAAAAAATTAAAAAATAACTCGCCTTCAAGTTGAGCCTCCTCGATAATACGCATATCGGCATGGACATCGTTCAAGTCTCGAATCAGTACATCTACTTGCAATGTGACCCATCGATCATACAGCACCATGATCTGCTCAAGCCTCCTTGACAAACACCGCTGCCACGCCCATACGCGTCCCAATACACATAGGATCTATAGAAAGTCAGAACAAAAGAAAGCAGACTTGCCATACCTCACTCACCTTGCCGCTCCTTCGATGCAGCTCATGAAACCAGTCGCGTTCCAGTGCAACGTGACCATCGCCAGAAATACGGTCTGTGTCATTTATAGAGTCGGGTTAACTTATCTAGCAGATGTCCGAATGCAATCGCTCCTCTATTCCGACCCCAGTTCCTGAATACAGTACACGGATTGAGAGGCGAGGGCCTCATTGATCTATGTATCCAAAAGAATTGGGCATGTCACCTTGCTCCCTGGAATATCGGTATACCTCAAATAAGCCAACACCGCGTACGTGCGCCCGATGTGGGATCCTTCTCGTAGACGGTAAAAGGCACTGTCTATTTGGCAAAGTAACGAAGTGTTCTGCCAGTTGGAATGATCTTGCCGCAAAATCGTCCATGACCTCAAGGGAGATGCTGTAGTCTTCTGCCACACTCTCGCTAGTCCAGCCCATGGGATGCAGACAGTCCCTTGCCGCGGAGCTAGCGCTGACACTCTCTGACTGAGGAGGCGCACCTTTTTCTAGGCTACAAGGTTTCCCTGCGGTAATATTCCAACGTGCTTACTTTTGACTCATCGACTCTACACCCACAGCAAGTCCAATCTCAAATTGCCCGCATCTTATTTGATTGGCGATGACGGCGACAGCCATGAGCCCAGTGGAGTAAAAGCAATTGACCACTTGCATTGGGACACTCAAGGAAACCGACTGCAAGCGCGGCGCCTCTTGCATAACAAACAGGATCTGGGGTCAGGGCGGTTCCGATGCAGATGTCACCAACACTACCGGGATCGAGTTTGGAGTGAGCGATGACTTGCTATAGCTTATTTAGCTATGGATGGTTGGAGAGGATAGTTCTTCAATACTTTAGCTGAATATGAGCATCCGGAGCTCGCAAGGTAGTTTGAGTAGGTTGACCTCGTATCGTTTAACGCGCCTTGCTTAGCCTTGGTCGGAGGGGAGCGTATGGTCGTTGTTATGACCACGTCGTCAGGATGCTTCTTGTCTAGGACTGAAGGACGGCAGAGGTGTGATGAAATTCTTTTGAGACGTTGGAAGAGGATGACTTGTTAACCCACTGGTCATTGAAGGCCAGCGGAAAGCGTGATGATGGCTTTACATGACATTGTCAGGCATTACGACAGCACTGGGCAAGGGAAAATCTGAGCTATATAAAGCTTTATAATGCAATGTCAAGGCTACCTCGCTGACAAAAACCATGAAAGGGCAGGGATTGCCCAGACTAAAACGTCACGTGAGTGAGAGTGACTCAACCGTGACTTTAGCATAGAAAGCCAATGGCGCTCGCGAGTCTTCATTTTAGCCCAAAAAATTGTGCAGAGTTTTGCATACTGTCATTCCTCACAACTCTGTGTGGCCTGATTTTTAAAATAATGAGATTTGCAATGGCCATTAAGAAAATACTGTGATATGTCTGAGTTTGACATGTTTGGAGTGGGTGATCAGCATGACACCACTGTATGGGAGAGGGGCCAAAAACACTAACCAAGCATAGTAGTGCAAGTGGGCAATGGAGTGAGGCCTGACACAATGCCCAAACATGCTCTATGACATCTGAAAAACCTTGGGCACTATGCATCCCCTGTAACAAAGAAGACAAGGTTGGCTAAGGCTTTTCAGGTTGAAAATGAGAATGTTGAGGTAAGAGAAAAACTTACTACTGTATGTGGATTGCTCATGACTGGGCCCCAGTATTGAAGCTATGACAATCAGCAGTTACTTAGTACTTACCTGCAGAGTTGGTTGAGTGATGCTTGGATAGTTGTAGTTTAAGGTCAAGAAGTCTTATTCAAACTCAGCTCATGTGGCTGACTTTGTAATGAACATAGCATGTGAACTACATACTAAATATATACTATTTAACTATTTGTTCAACACTCCCCCTTGCTAAGTGAGAGTTCTTCACATAAGCAAAAGAGTAGTTAACAACATGCAATCTAGTTCCAGCTAGTGGCATGTTTGAAGACAAGACTTAGTTGAGATCTACATTGCTCAAATTTCACATATCTGAGGTTCTTAGTGAACATATTGCCAGGGTTGTCAGTCCCTTCAATATAAAAGATTTCAATGTGCCAATCAGTGACAGTGTCTCTAATAAAGTGATAACAAATGGGGATATGTCTTGTGCAATATTCAGTAACAGGGTTGTTTGTGATAAATATTGACCCTTGATTGTCACCACCAATAGGAATAGGTTCAAGATTGAATCCAATCTCCACAAACATTTGTTTAATCCACAGGACTTGGTGAGAACAATTGCTCAAAGTCATATATTCTACTTCAGTAGAAGATAGAGCTGTGGTCTTCTGGAGGTGTGAATTCTAGAGGAACACTGTGAGAAAATACAGCAAACTCTGGAACTGGAACAACAACTCCACATTTCCAGAATGTTGGAGTTCCTACCCCTGCTCTGCCACCAGGCAGATCCACTCAGAGTCTCAGTGCCCGCTCAGAATCTATGTGGAGTTCATGTGGACTCTTATCATATCACACCATTCTTCACTTGTCATCACTCCTGAGCCTCCAGGGACGCTCCATCACTTTCTTACATCACTTAATTCCATTTCCCCCTTGTTCCTGTTCCTGTTCCCTTCATTATCATTAGCGAGCACTTCTTTGCCCACTCTGCTACATATATATACTTGGTTTTCACTTTGGATTCCTCAGTCGTTCTTTGCCCCTCTTTGGCAGCGGCTGAGGTGAGTTTACTTTACATTACCTATCTATTACTCCTAGCTAATCCCTTGTAGTCTGGGCAATCACTGCCCTATTATAGTTTTTGTCACTGAGGCCTCCTGGATGTCACTTACACATTGTCATCATATGTTCCCAACTTGCTGTTGGGTCCTCAAGGGGTAGGGTGACCAGCCCCAAAAAATGGTGACATTACAAGGTTGTATGATCATGTGCCAGCTTGATATTATTGCTAGGGGTAGTCAAGGGGGTTTCTATTAAGCTGCAAAAAGTTTTAGGATTGTATCTTATCAATTGGTCTCATGGCACCTAAGGTTTGAGGCAACAGTCATCCAAAAAATAAATGCACAGTACTTTTTGTAGCTCTCACTCTATAATATTTTTCTTGTGGGTTTTCTGGGGATGTTGGATATCAGATCATGTACTATACACTTCTAGCTATCTAATGAGCCTTACAACATGGTGTGGGGTGATGTGGTTGAGGATATACGGGCAATCAAAATGATTATGTCACCCTGTGTACTTCCTATTTGAGACACTGTAGCTCTGCTCTGCAATCCATCTGGAGCTGCTTGAAATCATGGATTCTGCTTGGAGTCCATCCAAAACCACTTGGGATCATGGAACCTGCTCAGGGTCTGTCTGGAACTCATCCAGACTGTTGTCCTATCATTCCATCCTTTCCTTACTAGTGCTGCTAAGCTTCCAGGGGTATTCCTATTATTATCTTACATCACTTAACTTCATACTCCATATCTGTCCATGTTCCTGTTTCTGATCCCCTGTCATTGTTGTCATTGTTAATGAGCACTTTTCTGCCCATTCTCCTACACACAGTGACTCCAGAAACCATTGCAATATTTGGCTATTTTTTGATCAGTGCAATGTAGTGCTGGAGGGTGTGGGAATCTCACTTAGCCTTGGTAGGCCAGGTGTAGCATTTGTTCCTGACTACCCAACAGTGCCTTGGTCATGTGATCAGGTACAGTGGCTATGGAGATATACCCATTGTAAAACAGACATGTCATTACAACAGTTTATGTACTTTCACCCTGGACAGTGGGATCTTAACTAAATGAAGGTATAGTTACTATTTTTTGGGCATACAAACAAATAAACACATATAAACATTATGTCTGAGCTTTAAAAAGTTCACATGCTTCTTTCCTTCCAACTTCCACCATCATGTGGTCTCTTTCACCCACCCAGAAGAACACCACCCTCACCATGCTTGATTCTGGTCATACTGGTCATGCTATTGCATCTACCAGTGGTCTCAATGTTTCTACCATCTCTAGACTTTGTGCCAAGGAGCATTCTGACCTGCAGAAATCCACTGGAGGTTGTCCATCCAAGCTTTCCCCTGCCAATGGCCAACATTCCATCCACCTCATCTCTACTTGCAGGGCCAAGAATGCTGTCCAGGTGACCAAAGCTCTCACCAATATCATCAATCAGTGCCTCCACCCAAATATTGTCTGCCAGCACTTGAAAAGATTGGTATGAAGGCTGTGGTTAAGCAAAAACACCCTATACTCTCTGCAAGGCATTGTAAGGCATGGCTAGACTTAATTTCAAACATCCCTTGAGTATCATGGTCTCAATCCCCCTGACATTATTTTGAGTAGGACAATAACCCCAAGCATGCCTGTAAGAGGGTCAGGGAATGGCTAGAAGAGCAGGACTTTAGGACCATGGTGTGGCCTGCACAGTCTCCTTAACCCCATAGAACATGCCTGGGGTTACCTCAAGAGGAGGCTTGCAGAGCATGAACACCCTCCTAATGGGATGGAGCAGTTATGGGAGAGAATTGAGATGGAGTGGAAGTGGAGTGGAACAAGATACCAGCTGCCATGCATCTATGCACTAGTGGGGCTTATAACCTGACAGAAACTATAAGAGGGCAGTGATTTCCCAGACTACTAGAGATTAGCTAGGAGTGGTAAATAGGTAAGTAAACTCACCTTGGCTGCTGCCTAAGGAGGGAAAAGAACGACTGAGGAATCTGAGGTAAAAAGTAAATATATATATGTAGCAGAATGGGTGGAGAAGTGCTCACTATTAATTACAGGGGATTAGGAAAAAACAAACAGGAACATTGAGTGGAGATGGAAATGGGGTTAAGCAATATAAGATAATAATGGAATACCCCTGGAGGCTCAGGAGTAATGATAAGGAAGGGATGGTAGAATAGGATGACAGTCTATGCAAGTTCCAGACAGACCCTGAGTAACTCCAGACAGATTCTGAGCAGTTCCACATGGGGCCAGAATGGAATCATGATCTCTGGGTTTCTGAAGTTCTGAAGTTGGTGTTCTGATTCCAGAGTTCACTGTACTTTATCACTCCTTAGACAGTGGCTGAGTTAGGGCAATTACTGCCCTTTTATAGTGTTTGTCAAAAAGTTCTGCTCCCATGGATGGAAGTGTTATGATATCTTGGGTGCCCCCTATCTTTTTCTTGATCACCTGACCAATTGTACCATCACTGACCTAACCTCACTCATGTCTTTAATTATTTCCTTTCTTGTTGATTGTTCAACCAGTTTCTTGAGCTAAAGTCCTATTTCTGTAATCCTTCTATGACCTTCTTTCTCTTTCCTACCAATAGCCTTTATCTCTCTCTTGGTCTGTGCACACTTCTCAACAGTATATAAATCCTATACTCTGCTTGGATACAACCAAAGCTAGGTCTATGCAATACATTGCTTAACCAGCAATCCCTTGATCCTCTGAGCTATGCTTCACTTGATTGGCCTATAAGTCTGCCAGTAAAGACTTCTTGATACTAGATCTAGTTTGACTATTGTCATTGAACTTGTTGGTGTTATTACTGCAAGTTCTTAGGATTGAACCAGCATAACAGGAAGTGCATCACGATTAGTTATACCTATGGGCAATAGGCCTACAGACTCTTATATATTGAATGTCAAACAGTCATCCCCAGCTGCCATGTCACCTTTGACAAGACTAGAACTGTCCCTACACATGACCTTGCTCCATGAAATGTCCCCACTGACAAAGTACAGTGAACTTCAGAACAAGAACACCAACTCTGGAATCTCAGAAACCTGAAGATCATGACTGCACTTTGCCCCTATGTGGAACTGCTTGGAGTCTCAGAGTCTGCATGGAATCCATCCAGAGTTACTCAGGGTCTGTCCAGAATTTGCACAGACTGTCATTCTACTCTATCATTCTTTCCTTATCATTACTCCCAAGCCTCCAGGGGCATTCCATTATGATCTTACATCGCTTAACCTCATTTCCATTTCCATTCATGTTCCTGTTCCTAATCCCCTATCATTGTTAGCAAGCACTTCTCTGCCCATTCCACTACATATACATTCTTACTTTTTACCTCAGATTCCTCAGTTGTTCTTTGCCCTCCTTAGGCAGTGGCTGAGGTGAGTTTAACTTACACCTATTTACTGCTCCTAGCTAATCCCCAGTAGTCTGGGAAATCACTGCCCTTTTATAGTTTTTGCCACCCAGTGGTAAGGGACAGTGGGAGGGACTACTTCCAAGGCAACATAAACCAGAGCATCAGAATCCCAAAGAGGAGGACTCTGAATTCCAGACTCCAGATCAACAGGGATCAGTGGAAGTTGACAATGCACCTCTAGAAAACCCTCCACATACTCTGGAGGTGCAACAACCACTGAGTCCTACCATTGACAACCCCACAGATCACTTCAAGCAACTTTGCATGGGTCCTTCCCTTCTTCTGCTCCTGTCCCCACTCCTGTTCTGTAGTAACCTGTGGAAATGTTAAATCCTGTAGCATACCTCAGTAAGTAGTCACTAAGGTAGACTACAGTACAACACCTCTAAGGTAAGTGTGTGATTACCTAAGCTATATGTGTATGTCTGTATTCCTACATGTTCTGGCTCCTGTCCAACCCCAACCCCAATCTCCAGAAAGACATGCACCAGCCCAAATTGTAGCTTGAGTCCACAGAAGCAACTGTCAATGCCAGCTAGCTGACCATAATTTGGAAGAAAAAAAAAGGGTTTCAGATGAAGCCGCTGCACAAAGGGTCAGTGCTGTGATACACAGGAACCAGAACTCAATGTGGAAACTCCAGACATTCCAGAAGAAGTTCTGGAAGTCCCAGGGGCCTTTTCAGCATCTATGGAAACTCTTGAGGATTTCAACTTTGCAGGTGCAGCAAACTCTAAGTCTGATCAATCCCTTCCAGGGACAATTCAAGAAGCTCACACAGTGCCAGATGCAGCACACTGGAAGTGTGCAGTGGAGGAGGAGCTCCTAAACCTCAACTCCAATCACATATATGAAAGTGTCCTCATTCCAGAAGGGGTTACACTTATAACCTCCAAGCCATCTTCCACATCAAGTGTGATCACATCAGAAATGTGGAGCACTACAAAGTCTGGATTGCTGCAGTGATTCACTCAGAAAGAAGGAATTGACTACCAGGAAGTATTTTCCCCCATGGCAAACCTGGACCCATCTGGACCCTTGTTGCCCTTACTGTAAAACATGACCTGGAGCTCAACCAAATGGATGTCTCCATCACCCATCTGAACTTTACCTGCTTCCCCCTGATGAAGTCCCTATCCAACCCAGGTATTGTTGGAAACTCCAACCTTCCCTATATGGACTAAAGCAAGCTGGATGGCCTTGGAATAAAACCCTGGAAAAGAAGCTCAGGGAACTTGGGTTTGCTTACCTTGATGCAGAGACATGCCTTTATGTCTTCTGAAAGGATGGTCAAGTTTGTTTCCTGGTTGTCTATGTGAATGACCTACTCCTAGCAGCCTCCTCCAGACAGATCATGAACTCCATTGAGGCCAAAATCTCAGCAGCATTTGAGATGTGTGACCTCAGAGAAGCTAAGTACATCCTCAGGATTGAAATCAATTGGGACCAGAACCTCCAGACCATTTCCCTATTATGATGTTAGTACTCCCAGACTATCCTAGATCACATCAGAATGTTCACATACAAGCCAATCTGCACTCTGATGACACACAATTCTCAACTCTCTGTCACAAATCCCAAAAATGATCAGATCCTCCCATTGAAAATCACATTGAACCAATGGTTCTAACTATATACCTGGTGATGCTGACATGCATCTTTCCTACACTTCTTTGGTTCAATACAGCTCACTACTGTATCACAGATGATTGGCCCCATTTACTATCTATTTCAGGCAACTTGTTACCATGAGAAACCTATGTCCAAAAACATGCTCCCACTTTGGTCACTCTTATCTTCCCAACACCCACTCAGAATTCAACGGCAACAACAGCAATCAACTCAGATGGTCCAAGAGAACATGTTCCAGCCTGACCAAAGTCAAAAATCCAAGATTTTGAAATCTCAGTATTTTGGCATTTTGGCATTTGGTTCTGTGGTGGGTTTTCCTCTCTGTGCCCTGATCCAATGGTCAAACCAGCATTGTAGCCATGCCATGAGGTCAGCAAACCATTCCCAAGACACAGTGGGCCATTTTTAGGCTTGCCAAGTTTCTCAATCACAAATGGATCAGCACCTATCTAAACCACTCCACCTGCTCTGTCAAACAGATTCATGCTCGCTTTTGTCAATATGGGACCCCTTTTACCACCATGAACAATCATCCAAGTTATGCACGTATCCACAATGCAGGGGAAGGTGTCGCCAATGTCAAGGTAAGGCATCATATGACTCATACTATCTATATATTCAGAATTACAACTGAGGTTGTCCAGGCTACATTCAAATCCATCAAGTCTGTCATTTCTCTATTGGACCATGTCTTGTTTCAGTGGTTTGAGGCTGAGACTGCAATCCACCCCTACTGTAGCTCCCCTTTCTCATGAACACTAAACATGTAAACCAGTATATTGAAGTACTAAGTGGCAAAAAGGAACAATGTTATGGAGCTACCAAACTAAACTACTGAAGTCCCAGAGTGTATGGCCTGCAAGTCTGCATCCACATATTGAAGGATGAAGATTGCAGTTCCCATCTCAATCCTCAACATGTCTTTGTAATGCCTGGGTTGACATATAGTCATGCAAAAGTTGTGATATATGAATGAATCCTCTTGTGTCAAGCTCAGGTCCAAAGTCTCCAAGCTTGACACCACATGGGGTTTTTTTCACATGCTGTTCAAGAGAATTGAACCACAGGATAATCTCAGGGATTTCTGTCCCTGAGTTAGTGGGCATCAATGTCACACTAGGGGTGAATGGACTTGCAGATGGCACACAAAAACCATCAAATATGGGAGTTGGTGTGAGAGACTGAGCTGCCTGAAGATTTGGTGATGGTGGATATGGTGGAGTTGTGTGAGTCTGAAGGGGCATCTGTTGGGCAAACAGAGGATAAATATGCCCCCCAGGCCATGGTGTCGTGGCTGCTGCTTGATTGACAATGGAGCTACTGCCCATGTTTCATATACATTGCTTCACACCCTGAGTAATGACACTGGGGGGTTTTGTATCTACAGTTGCTTCTTCTTTCATCTAAATTGTGTATTGTCAGGAAGAATGACAATAAAAGACCAGGTTACTTACAATCAGGAGTGCCCAGTATGCAATGTTTTGATGACTCAAAGCCTGGCAGATGGTGCTCCCTGGAGGGGAGTAGCAGTAGCTATGGGACTGAGATCCTTTTGAATGTGCATCACATGACCACCATTTTTGGAGCTCTTCAATGTGCTTCTGTTGTACATCTGTGTGTCCTATTTTTCTGCTTGGAGGCTTCTGTTTGGATGAGGATGTGGCCTGAGACCCTGAGTTTCTTGTGCCCTGGGAACTTGAATATGAGTGATTGTTACCATGATGCTACAGTAATTCAATTCAACATACCACTTTGCTATGATTGCCAGTGGATGCTGGAGCTGCTGAATTGTCATCTGAGCTTGCATCTTCAAAGTAGACAGTGACTGGCTTCATCGGCCAAGTTGACGTCTTTCCATTGGCAAGGCATGAAGGGACGATTAGCGATCTCATTGTTTCTATGAAAAGTCGAGTTCATCATCTGATTGTAGGGAAGTGAATGCTGTCTTTGCCTTGCAATCCAACCAATATTGCAGTTTGACAAGTCCTGGAAACCGTCCTAATTTCTCTGTGACAGCCATGTGAAGTTGATTATACAGTGGGCAACAAAAGTGTTGCAATGTTGTGTGGGCTTTCATTGTTTGGCTAATATCTAGAGAACCATGAAGCATAGACTCATAAACCCAGATATCATTAGAAAGCTCTTGGTCAGGGCTTTCCAAAAATATATACATTGCTTATGTAATTTCTACACCATCGCCAAACAATGAAAGCCCACACAACATTGCAACACTTTTGTTGCCCACTGTAAGTGATGGTGGACAATATCTGGAAGGGGATATTTGATGATTTGGATCCATGGAGTCGCTGAATGGCACACTGGATCTTGAAGACTGGTGAATACAAATGTGTCAGTATGCATATACGTGTAGAATATTATAAGTGCAACCTACTATATGTATCTGGATTTTAGCACTCAGAACTTGTTGGCTTTGGTATGGCCTTGCCCTTGCCCTTGCCCTTGCCCTTGCCTACAGTTTCAACAGGTGGTACTTGTTTGGCAGGTGCACACTGTGCGGTTGGGTCCAAATGCCTCTGATGTAGCTCACCCATGTCATTGTCTATTTCACTGCCAATCTCTGGACTTGACTCCTGTTCATCGTCTTTAGTGGCTGTTATCCCACCAAAGTTGAAGTCTTTGCTCACCTCCCCTCCCTTGTGCTCTTCCTCAAACTATACAGCACCACCACTGTGGCCAGTCACAATGCTCATTATCTCCCCAGCAAGTTCCCCAAAGTCTGGGCCCAGGAGAAGGTCACTACAGAGACCACTGTCAAGGCCATCCAGTTTGTTAAACTCAGGGATCATGGAGAGGTCGCCTGCAGGCACAACATGTGCCCTAGTTGCTGCAGCTTCTGAGGGAGTGCAACGTGCCCTGGTCACTGCAGGGGCTTCTGAGGGAGCATGATGTGGTGGTTTGTCAGGAAACAAGTCAAGTCCTTGCCAGAGGTGGTAGTCATAAGAGGGCATTTATACATGCTAGATTCACTTGAGATATTAGAAGGTAGAGCACTGGTGCTGCATGAATGAGTACAGCTTTTTAGAATGATGCACTCCTTGGGACAGTTTCCCTTAGCACATTTGTTGCATATGGTGGCATTGGGAGCAAAAATGCAGCCTATCTTCCATTTATGACAGCACAAACACACTCCAGTGCTCACTAAAATAGAGTCAACAACCAACAAATTTGTATGAGCAATAAAATCTTACCTTGCATAGTAGCAGGAGCAGGAGGGACAAGTGAAATGTCAGAAGCCTGAGCGACTTGAACAGCATTGGCATGTGTTTGCTGATTGCCATAGGGA
Source organism: Paxillus rubicundulus Ve08.2h10 (assembly GCA_000827395.1). NCBI lineage: Eukaryota > Fungi > Basidiomycota > Agaricomycetes > Boletales > Paxillaceae > Paxillus > Paxillus rubicundulus. The sequence continues at coordinate 1,392 of KN825385.1, read as the reverse complement.
GTCAACAGTGCTGTGGGGTGTTTGAGCTCAAGCTGCAACCACTGAAACCTGTCAGGATTTATTGTTCACTACACATTGCTACCTCATGTTTTGTGAGGTTGTGTGCAGCCTTGAGCATGGGTTGGCTATCAAGGGAATCAGATGACAGTGAAGGAGTAGTGACATAAAATATTGCATGTTATTCATATTGAAAGGATTTCACAAAAAAAGACATACATATTGGCAAGGAAGGACATAGCTAAAGAGTACTATCATACATACAGTGGCTCAAACAACCATCCCAATGTTTGCATGTTTTTCACTAAAGTCAATGCCCACAAATACCCCTTACCCTAAGCCATAACATATGAGTGTATAAAATAAAGTACTCACTCTTGGCTTTCTATTTGTGTAAGGGTCAAATGATTTGGTGAGCATTTGATGAAATGGCAGTCATGTCAAAATGACAACTCATTGGAACAGTTGTTTGACTTTGTATAAAATAGGGTATTTAGTACTTGATATGACCTCCCTTGGCCTTTATAACTGCTTGAATCCTTCTAGGCATACTTCTATCCATTTCTGACACTCCTCCACAGAAATCTTCCCCCACTCTACCACCACCCTATCCCATAATTGATGAACCCCTGTTGGACCCCTATCATAATCTGAGAGGCATCTTTTGAGACGACCCCAAGTGTGTCCAATGGGGTTAAGGTCTGGAGACTGAGCAGGCCAATCCAGAAGCTTGATATCTTGCTCTTCAAACCAGATCTGGGCTCTTCTGGAGGTATGCTTGGGATCATTATCCTGCTGGAGGATGACTTCATCTGCAAGAATTCCAGAATCCTCTATGCTCTGCAGCAATCCTCCCTCCAAAATGGCCATATACTGTTCAGCATCCATCCTCCCATCAACCTCACTCAAAAAACCCACACCATTCCACCCTATACAGCCCCATACCATCAGTGATCCTCCTCCAAACTTGACTGTACCTTTGATCTCTCTGGCAGTTAGCCCCTCTCCCTTCTTTTTCCACATATACTCCTGTCCATCTGACCCAATCCTATTGATTTTGGTCTCATCTGACCAAATTACCCTCTTCCAGTCCTCCACAGTCCAATGCTGGTACTTGAGAGCAAAGGCCAACCTTCTCTTTCTATGAGTAGCAGAGAGAAGAGGTTTGTTCTTCTTTACCACAGCCTTTAGAGAGACCTCCTTGAGGGTACTCCTCACTGTCTGTGGACAGACAGGAGTGTTGATGATGGAATTAATAAATTGAGTGGCCTGAACTGCATTGCTGGCCTTCCCAGTAAGGATTTGCTGGACGATAACATGTTTGTTGGTAGAAGAGAGTTTGGAAGGATGTCCACCATGATGGTTTTCTTTCTCTGGTTGGATGTCCTGAAGGAC
>KN825384.1:0-20269 GCA_000827395.1 Paxillus rubicundulus Ve08.2h10 | reverse complement strand
GTTTTGGAAGGCAGAGCAGGCACTGGCATGCCCACACTATCTTTGTAATTATCTATATGACATGCAAATATTCACATTTTTCCTATGTTCCTTTGAACTCCACCATCCATGCCAATGTTTTGCCGCTGTGGCTGATGAAGTTTATAAATGTTATCTTCCAGCCACTGCAGGAGAGGTCGAGAAATAAGGTTGGCGGTGTTTGAATATGCACATGATTCACACATGGGTTCCAAAAATAACACAACCACTTGGATTTTGCCTAAGTCCACTGTGCCCTACTAGCAGACCAACTTGACCTCTCCAGCAGCGGTGGGAAGGAGCCTGGGCTTCACGCTGGCCATGTTTTTGGAGTTAGAAATGAACTTGCCTCCAAACACGATGCCTACCTGCAGTGATCCTTATCTCACTGAAATGCATCAACACATCTGGCAGGCCTTATTTGACTTGACACTGAACTTTGGACTCTACAGTGCTGCTCATGGCTGAGGGTTCTGAAGGCCCCGTGGCCCTACTGAGAAGGCCAAGTGGACTCCTGTCAAGGTTACTGCACTTGTTGACTACTGTAGCATTTTGTCACAGTGTTTCCAGTAGTGTTGTTGGCAGATTGGCAGGGTTCTGCCAAACAGCATGGCAGAACTGGTTGTGCCTGGCAGATGGCAGAATGTCGGAGATTCAGGCTGGCAGAACCTGTAGGCTGTGCAGGGATCATGGGGAATTACTGTACAGTTGGGAGCCAAAAATAATGTTAAAATATTTAAAATATTCTCCTGACTGCCTGAGCCTCATCAAACTAAGATGGAGTCCATTGGAGGGTGGCCTGTTGCATCCTTCATCCAGGCCAACTTTACTTGTTGTGATAAAGTACTCAACAAATCTGGTTGTTATTTCTGGAAATGCAACTTCTGTGGTGACAACAATGGCTCTACAGGTGCACACATCCAAGGTCAAGACAACAATCTCCCTAAGCATACCATTGATTGTACTGCCACCCCATCTGAAACCTGCCAAGAAGCACAGACATTTATGATGGGCAAAACCCACTCTACAGGGCCCATAGAATCTCTGGTGCCAATGGAAGCCACTGGTTCGCAACCCATTGCCCCCATCAGGAAATGGAAGAAGGAATCACTTGATGGTTGCATCAACTACTCCCTGATGAAAGAGCAGAGTGAAGAAGCAAAATCAAGACTTCTGCAGTAAGTTTTGACTTGGAGTTTTGCTGGCTACATGAAACTGACATCATCTTGATGCTAGGTGGTTATTCATGCCAACATACCCTTTCTCGCTGCAGATGATGACTTTTTCCATTATTTCCTGAATGCCATATGCCCTTCCTACAAATCACCTTCCTGATATGTCTTATCACATAATCTCCTTGATAGTGAAGCTCTTCGTGTACAACAGGAAGACATCGACAGGCTAAAGTCTTGAAAGAAGCTTACCTTGCTTCTTGATGGATGGGAGGATTTGCTGAAGCAGAGTCTCTATGGGTCAGTGGCAGTAGAAGTAAATCGTCACCCTGTTGTGTTGGCTCTGCAGGACATGACTGGTAGTTGAGGAACTGCAGAGAACCTCATCGCCATCTCACAGAAGGCCATGAACAAGATGGAAATTGATGATGGAAAAAATCTGATTGCAGTTACAACAGACAACCCAACTGTTATGCAAGCTTTCCACTGCAAACTCCAACACAAGTTCCCCTAGATTCTTGTACATTTCCAGATTATGGTCTATTCACATTCTGATTGGCAACATGCAGACCTTTGCATGCTTTCTCCATGGCCTCAATACACTCATCAGTGATATTGTTGCATATCCCGAGATGAAGAAAATAATTACCAAGACCACCTGCATTGTGTCATTTTTCAATTCATCTCACTATTGGGGCAGGCAGCTCAACAATGAAGCAAAGAAGTTGGGCATCAAGCAAAGATTGAAATGGAACTGTGAGTCCCATTTCTATGCATTGATTTTGCATTGAACAAGTGTGGAGTCCCATGAGTATGTCAATACATAAACTCCATAGTGTAACTTATCCCTCATCTCTGCGGTACAACAGGACTCCCCTTTATCATCTCTGCATTTGCTGGATGCACAATGGAAGATAAATGGTCAAAGCCCAGTGGCCCCTGATGTCATTGACATTGACCTTCATGAGAGGAACTACTGGAAACGACTCCAGCAGTTGATCAAAACTACGAAATTCCTCATTGATGCCATTGGAAATGTGGAGTCATGCCAGGCCTCACTTGCCGACTGCATGCTCGAACTCATTTGATGCAGTAAGCAAATGTTGCAGCTCCAATGTGACAATGACAACAACTTGGGCTTCTGGATGAATGTGAAATCAGTCTTCAATAGATGCTTTCATGCTATCAATACTGACTTTCCCTTGCCCTCTTCCTACATCCAATGTGTCGCAAACTTGCGATCATACAAGCAGCTAGCGGCAGATCCCTTGAATTCATGATCAAGGTGGCTCTTGGCATTGCGAAATGCTGGAAGTGGGACAAGGTTAAGGCCACAAAACTTATCAACAACATTCGGACCTACAACTTATCATGAGTGCCATATGCAGGTGGCCAGGCTGACAGCCTTGTATGGTGGGAGAGTCTGCCTGTCAGCACAGATAGCAATCCCCTAAAATTATTTGCCATTACCATACTTTCCATTGTCCCACATGCTGGCGACGTCAAATGGCTTTTCTCAGACCTCAGGAGTGCACAATCAGCGAGACGCTGCAATTTGTCAGTTGAAATGTTTGAAACACTTGGAAAAATTCACGGAAACCTTTGTCATCACCTGCATATCAAGAATGTCACAGCCAGAAAGCAAACACATCAATGTCATACTCACATGCACACAAGAGAGGTGCCAGGAATCAATTTGGACATAGTGAAGGATCTGAAGGACAACTTCACCTGGGTACCTCCACTCTCTGCTCTGTCTGATGATGATCTTGCAGGCCCAAATACAATCTCTCTGGATCATGTTGATACTGAATTTGCAGCGCTCGAAGCGCAGAAAGAGGGAGAGACACTGGAGAACATTGATGGGAAAGAGGTCTTGGAAGGGAATTATTACAGCTTTGAAGAACTGGGTCGAGTTGATAAAAGTGGCACCAGAAGCACTAGAAGATGAAGTGATTGCTGTGGATCACAGTGTGGAGGGTGATGACGGGTGGGATTTGAAGGATTTGATGTCGTTGAGCGGTCTTGCCTGTCCTTAGTTCGTGAATACAGCATATAGTTTTGCTGAGTGGCAGAAGTGGCGATTCTGCCAGGTTTTGTTGGCAGGACTGGTCAGACTCACCACTGATACTTCTGCCCACAACACTAGTTGCCAGCCTGATGAACTGAGCTTATTTTGTGTGACAGTCACAACCATTTTTGATGGGCAAACCTGAAGGTGTGACAAGTTGCACCAACACTGCTTTCATGTACTTTAACTCAAAAAATGATACAATGTTCTGTAACTAATGCTCCTCATACTCATTGTACTGTTGGTTAGGCATCTGACACTGCTTTCCTCTACCCAGGTCCTGTAGCAGAGCTTCAACAACTTCATGGGAGTCTGCAGCACCACACACAACCACCAATCCATCAGAGCCGACTGCATACCCATCACGGAGGGTTGCTCCACCAGATCCAATATGTTCCAGCATGACATCCAGAGGTGCCTCGTCAACCTCGTCAACATCTACCACAGCATTGGCAGTGGCAGGTTGAATCTGTTTCCATAGGTCTGGATTCTTTTGAGAAAGGTTTCATAGCAATTGCAAGGCTTCAAGGCTTGTCAAACTTGTGAATGACAGGTTGAAGTTTCAGGCCTTGCAAAGGGAAAATGACTGCTGAAATGAACTAGATGTTATATGGTGATGTATGATGCTCACCTTGTTGACAAGCTCTGGTTTGTTGATTGTGTGATAAGCCTTAACAAACCAATTAACAGAGCGGTCACGCAAGACACCTTTTGTGACATCAAGCCGAACCTGGGAGGGTAGTTTCCTGCTTTTAAGCTGTGCAAGAGTTTCATTGACAATGTCTTCATGTTGGGCCTCTCAGACAGCAAGCTTCAGTGGGTGCTGAATTCCCATGTCGCATGGTTGAGCAATGCCAGTGGTCCCAGCAGGAACAAAGTGATAGTGGATCCAGTCAAAGTTCTTGTCCAACCACGTATGAAAAGTGACAGAATGGTGCACTACCCAGACATCGAGTTGGAGGATACAGGGCTGATCAAGAGGGACATTGAGATGGTGTTTTTTCTCTGTCCAGAAGGGGACCAGCATGGCTGTGACATAGCTGCACATCGTCTCGAATGTTGACTAGTATGTATCTGTTTTTCAAAGAACAAACTGAAACTTGAGTTTTGTTGCATCATCAAATCCCATAGCTTTGGGAGACAGTAGAGAGCGGTTTGATTTCCCCTGCAGAATGATTTGAAATGGGAGGAGGTCACCATCGTTTGATGCTCCACAAACCAGTGTGCATGCACATTTTTCTTCTTGGCCTGCCACGGCAACCTGCCTTGAGCTGAGTTTTTCATAGGTGTAGTTGTTCACAGGTTGGTAGATGATGTTTGTTTGGTCAATGTTGACATGAAATGTGCCAGAGGTGATGACATCGTCACAGACGGTGAGTGCAAGCCGAAGAAATTGCTCAAGGCAAACATCCTCAACATTTGTTGGCAACTTCTGGGTGGCATGGGTAGCTTTCCATAAGGTGTACTTCAAGTTCTCGTACAGAAAAGTGCAAGCCCAGATGTCTGAACACTTGAATGTTGAGCCATCGCTGGCTTTTTGCGTGAATATATTGGGGATTGTGTGTCAGAGATGGGCAACAATGATGCCACGGAAACGTCTTGCATCTCATGCCACTGTCATATCCCATTGTTGCACAAGTCAACTCTGCTCCTCCAGAGACTACTCCACACCAAATCTGCCTTCCACCTATACCCAAGTCTGCTTTCCACTTTTCTGCCTTATCACTTGTCCACTTTTCCGCTTATCTCTCTTACCCCTGATTCCTGTACCTTGTTCCTCATCCTTCACACTTGACAGACATTTGACATATCTAATGATCCCACCTTCTGATTAATCCGATTCTGACTCATTCTGACTCATTCTGACTTAATCCTATCTTTTTGACATCTCTGATTCACATTCTGCTTCACTCTGGCACTCTGGTGCCCTCCATGTTTACTTGTCCCCGTAGTATATAAACCCCTCTTGTATTTTGTATTCTTCAGTTTGAATATCAACTTTGATCACTCCTCCTCTCTGTCCAACCTAAGTCCTTTGCTTGACACTTGAAGCTAGTCTTCTTGTTGTCACTCTGACCCTCCAACCTCCAAACCCCCTTTAGAGGGACTGATTGATGGGTCTCACTCAGCTAAGTTGTGGCTGCCATTAGTGACAAAACACTGGGCAGCTGCCCCTGAGCTCTGTGATCCTGACACAGGTTGTCTCACGCCATCCTGCTCCGTAATATTTAATTATAATCCTTTCTGAAAACTGAATATACCCTTGGAGACTTTGTCACGTCATGCTGCAGTGAATCTGCTCACCCTGAGGCTGAAAGGTGCAATGAATCCACTCACCCTGAGGTCGAAAGGCCCAGATTGAACTGTGGTGGAAATTTTCATTGACACAGGGATTTTCCAGAGTGATGGGTGGTAGAAGTTTTCCAAGTCTTTGCAATGGGTGAGATTGAATAGTGGAATTTTTTCATTGGATTTTCTGTGAACTGCAGTGGAAATTTTCATTGACACTGGGTTTTTCCAGAGCAACGAGTTCACCATCAAAGTTTTCCAAAGTCTTTGCAATGGGTGAAATTGTATAAAGGCTGAACCTTTGGAGTGAATCATTTATATCATTTTTGCCATGTCCTCTGATAACCTTGCCTTTCCCCTGATGCACACAACCAGTAACATTAACCTCACTTGTGACCCCTGCGGGTTCCTCCCATGGCTCTGTTGCATTTGTTTTGAGGCTAACAGCCACCATCGTATTCTCAGTTTCACAAATGTCACGGAAACCTTAGACTTGTGGTATTGGTGTGTTCTGTGAACCACTGTATGCTCAACGATAGAGATGCTGACTTGACATGCTGGCAGGCTGGTCTGAGAAAATGGTTCCCATGTCACCCCTGATAGTTTGACAGGCCATTGTCAAACACATAAATTCCTTGGACCTGGTTGTTTGTGTTCGTCTCAATCCACCGATGCTACTGCGTTTATGGAGGCCTTGATCTTTATGGTGTCCACTGGTCAGCATTCAGGACAATGTGTTGCTGCTTGTGCAACCCACATCTGCAAATACTGGAGTAAGTGTTTTTATCAATCTTTTAATTATTGATATTTTTTTACTGATTATTTTGAATCTAAGTCTTCTTGGAGAAGATATTCAACAAGGCGGGTCTACTGCTACAGGCATACTCCCGACAGGGTAAGCATTTTTGTTTTTGAGCTATGCTCAATTTACTAACCAAATCCCAGAGCATAGTGGTCCCATTCCCAGCCCTGTAGTCTTTGATGTAGACAATCCCCCAACCCTGCCGAACACTCCTGCCTCAAGCCCATTCCGGGCACTGACAGGATTTACTTGTAAGTTACTAATACACACTACTTCCCCTCCCACTAATATTGATGTGTTGTAGTTCATCCTGCTGCATCAACAGCAAGTGATTTAGTTGGCTCAGGGGCGAGCAGTGATCTTGTAGGCACAGCCGCCAGGCCACTGGGTACATTGATTTTCTGATATGATGTCCAAGTTATTGGTTTATCAATGTGTCTTCTACTAGATCCAGAAACCCCAACTCCAGGATTGAGTAGGAATACCTATGCAACGACTTATCTGGGTAAGAGGAGGAGGTTGAGGAAGAGTTCAATCTATTCATTGTCCAAACTGCTCCTAAGCGTCAACCTGGGAAAATAAATGAATTTTCCATGCTGATGCAACTAGATGCATTCAATCAACCTGGCCTAATGGTCAGGCAGGTGAAGGCTCTATTGACAAAATCCCAGTGCGGGTTGATAATGACCTGCCGAGTCTATAAAGAACACAATTGTGTTTTAGAGTTTGATGGGGAGGTCATTGATCTTACGGGCGATGATTCCAATATTGCATAGAAAGTTCAAGCTTGATTTCTTCTTAAAAGTACTCTTTTAAGTGTACATGACACATTACATTGACAGCAGCGGGTCCTTGTAAAATGCAAACATGCTGAGGGTCCTGGTTGAAGACAGCATAACTCCCCAACCATATCCCCATTTTGTAGATTTCTTTGAATCGGTTCTCACCAAGCCTAGCTTACTGGCATCACGTGATAGCTGGGGGACCTTGAATTGGCCCTAGTTGTCAGGAAGAGGAGGAATGTCGTAGGTCTCTGAGTCTGAGTTGAATTTTGACTTGTCCAGATCAGGTAGGTATAGTGTACATGTTGTTGAGTACAATCCTGTGCACAGTGGTGTTCTAGATGGATGAAAGCAGTGTGGGGAGTGAGTAGTCATAGCAGGACTCATGGGGCCCCAGTGGAGGCAAGAGTGAGCAGCGGGTCAAACCATAATTGTTTGAGAAAGCTGAGATAGGGTAATAAGGAGACTGTAAGAGACTTGACTTTGAGTGAATTATCTAGAGCACAATAGCAGGGGAATTAATACAGTTTAGGATAGTTGAAGCTAGGATAAGGGGGGGAGGAAATGAGAAAGCGAATTATCTAGAGCACAATAGCAGGTCAGAATTGATACAGTGTCGAGGAGAGACCGTGTGAGGGGTACTGCAAGAAGGGGTAACATTGGGAGTGAACATGCCATGATGAGGGTGATCATGTGGGAAGGTGTGTGGTCGTTCTTGATGATAGAAGGTGGCAGCTTGAACGCCGAGGCTGTGCACATGTGTCATGGAATGGAAGAGCGGTGGGAGTGTGATGTGGTGGAAATGGCCAGAGTCATACCAGTATTCATGCGACTCAGATGCAGCATGCCACATTATGGTAAGGAGAGAATGAATGTGGCTTATTCACGGTCTATGGGATTGAGGGGCCAAAGAACAAAGATGCAGAGCTTGAGCTGGCTAGTCAAGTCATTGGTGCACAGGTGTTGTCCAATGTACGTGGCTGTACGAAGGAACAGGGTCCACTCCTACCAGTGATACGTCTCCGTGGCATTGGCGAGCCACAGTCTGAGGGGGTGGATGAATTGGGGATTATTGACATTTGATTCCAATTGACGGAAGGAAAGGATACAGGTGGCAAATGTAATGAACCCTGAGGTTGAGGGCTTGACACAGCAGGCTAATGCATTTGTTAGACATAGATACAAGCACCACAAGATTTGATACATACCTGAGATGAAGTAGGGGGTGATGGCATTTGATGAACACTTTCCAAGAGCTCAAGAGAGACGGGTCTCAAGCAAGCCCACTGCTTCAAAATGTGGCCCCCATGTGATATCGCCTCGGTAACCTCATCCATAGTGCTGCCTTTCTGTGGCATGTTGATGAGTAAAGGCTTCTTGGGACTGAGCGGCCGAGACTGTGATCGACATGATAGCGGTGCAAGTCTGTTAACAAAGAGCTTCTTTCCTGCCACAACATTGTCTTCCTTGACCTCACAACCTGAGTCATTGTCCTCAATGATGCCCCAGTCCTCATCTGAATTGTCCATATCACAGATGCATAGTCATTTCATTGTCTTGGCCTGCCTCTTAATGTAGGCACCTGTCTCAGCCTTCAACTGAGGTGTTTGGGTCCCAAACCAAGGGGCACCAAACGATGGAATGCAACCCCAGAGGCTGGGTCTGCCTTTGCGGCAGATATAGACAAAGTGATGTTGAGAATCCTCCCGACTGCGCAGAAGACTTACGTTTCATGCCAACACTGACCCGAGCGACAGACAGGATTGACGGAGGGATTGACGGAGTTGATATGCCTGTAGACTGCACGTTAAGGTGCTTGTTCTTAGGAATGGAGCAGGTGTTGCTTTGAAGTTCCTCTTTGACTGGCATTTGGAGAGGCTGTGAGACCAAGGCTGGGAAGAGCAGAGATGTGGCTGCGGAAGATGAGGACAGAAAGATGCTGCCCTCATCATCATCAATAGGAACATGATGTTGCTTATATACATTTGTGGGGTATGGGTGATGCACTGGAGGGGACTTGAAAGGGGACTTGAGGAAGATATCATCCTGATCTGAGTTGTCAACCAGAGGGAGGAAGAGAGGTCTTCGTCTAAGTGGAGATGGGGTCAACGTTGGTGAGTCATATAAGAGAGCAGAACTTGAATCAGCAGATAAACAAGGAGGTGTAGTAGCATTAATAATCCCCCCGACTGCAGAGGACTTGCATTCCATGCCAAGCCCAACTCAGGCAACAGATGGGATTAATTGAGTAGATGAACACGCAGACTGTGCATGTTCCTAAGAATGGAGCAGCCCAGAGTGTTGGTTTGAAGGTCCTCTTTGACTGGCATTCAGAGAGGCTGTAAGACAGAGATGGGGAAGAACAGAACCTACCTCCCAAGAGGTTAGGTCTGGGCACCACCCACCACTGCAGTGGAATTGGGTGATCTCATAACTTGTTCATCAACACGGACACCATCACCCAGTCTGAGACCATGCTGTTGCACTGGTGCACTGGCACAATGGGATGCACTTAGTCAGCTCAGAATTCTCCGAGGGGGAGCCCCACTTACACAACTTACAGGAGTTTTCTCGGTTAAACATACAAATTTATTTGGAACAACTGTGACTTTATGAGAACTAGTACTAAGCCCAGGCCAGTGGGCAGTTTGGATCTACAATCTACATTGTTGTTCCGCAAGCCCCCTTGGTAAGAGAAGCCCAACTTGACCTGTGCCAGTTCCTACAGCAGAAACACTGCTATGCAAAGCCTTTGAGTATAATGTTTGTATACGACCTACAGACTGAACTGCTCGAGTCAAACTGGTTGAATTGCACGGCCTTCAATCCTCGCATGCAACTGTGCACAGTCAAGGGAGGTCTTGACTTTCTCTAATTGTGCATTCAAAATCTTCAACTTTGCATCCTGTGCGGTGAGTTTTCACCAACAAGTAGTATCTGTTAAATAGTAGAGACATTGGTTTTGAAGCATTCTTTCAGTGAATAAAAAGCCCACCTTTCTGTCTGATACCTCGAGTGATATTCTCAATCCTATGTCTGCTCTTGAAGGATGGGTGGATTCCAGTAGTCTCAAAAACCTGGTTCAGTCATCAGTCATCAGTCGTGGTTGTCTTCAAACTGGCCAGACCATACCTTAAGGGACTGCGATTTCATCAAATCAAACTGCAGGCCTTTTTTGACCCCGCAAACGAGGCTACAGTGAACACCCTCTGAGTTCACATCAGAGTGTAGGGCCTCAATGATATTACTGTTTGTGTTGTCATTTTGCCAGACAACCCTGGGAATGAAGCATTTTTCCCAGCACATGGCAGCGAGAGTGAATTGACTTTGTACTTTATCTTGGACCCAGTCTTCGGTACATGTTAGACCAATTCTGACCATTCTACCATTAAACACTCACCTACTCCTGGTTTTCCTCCATCCTGTTCTATCTTCTCCATAGTTCCTGTGAAGTCCAGGTGCTCCATGCATACCAGACTCCGCATCATTTTTTTGACAGACTCTTTGACATGAACCATTTTGATGTTCCGGTAAATGTGAATGCTACACAGTTGGAAGACTCGTCAGAGATGATTGTATTCATCCAGTGTTGAAAGCAGATGGTCTGGCTGATGGAGGTCGAAATGATCAGGGATCTGCTGTGCTAGCCACTGCAAATGTAGACCAAGCCCTAAATATTGTAGACAATTTAACACATGAATTATGCAGCCCAAGTGACTGAATACTATACCCTTGGCCTGTCCTCCATGTTGATCCCCCATCCATTGAAGAATGCCCGTAAGGTCATTCAGATTTGTTGCATGAAGATGTTGCCACGTCAGCTTGCTCCCTGTGTCAAGCTCCACAATTTGCTCTAGTGCATGGAATATGAATTGATGGGCTGCCATTGATTGATGTGTAACAAATATTCTGCAGTAAGTCAGAGCTGTTGGTTCAAATGAGCAGAAGCTTTGTAGGCAAGGTACATGTGACATACTAAGGTTACTTTTTGGATCGTTACCACCCAGTTCAAACTCTTGAAAACCTGCAACCCATTTGAATACAATATCACTCTGTAGGTATCGTGCAGCTTGGAGGCATATTCTGAGGCAGCATACAAATCACAACACGTAGTGGAGTACTAGTATCGTCATGATTGCCCTCATTGTCAAGCTCACAATTGCCCAATAACTCTGCTTGAGGAACTTTGACAGCAAGCCGAATGTAATGGTGATGATTAGGAAGTGTCCTGTCCTGAATCTCTTTGACGTTGAGTAGTCCTGCACCCACCAGTGGAATTGCGCCTCATTAGTGTGCAGATATTTCCAAAAAAAACGAAAGCAGCGCACCTTGCCAGCCAGTACCAAAAGGGAATGCATTTTTTTTGGCGTGCCACAGATATGATCAAAGGTGATCACGATTCGCCAGTGAGATGTGCAAGTCACTCAGAGATGGATTCACTGTGTGGGGAAATCATATTTGCAAGTAGCTTTTGATGCTCAGGTGTTGAAGAAACCGTCGGGGAGTCATATCAGGAAGATCGTAGTCCATCTCATGAAGTAAGGAAATAATCTGACTTCGAACCACAAGGGGGTTTTGGTTGGCAATGGGATGGGATGTGTAGGAACTCCAGAGCAGACAAGCAAGACCTTGGGACAGGCCTGTTGGTACTCCTGTAGAGGTTGGTAGGTCCGAAACAGGCTACAGCAGGTGATCGATACCATGGAACCTAATTGAGGTCAACGATTTTCATTGCAATGATCCCTGGCTAGTATATGAGCAATGTATTGGTAGTGAGTATAAGCTAAGTACAAGGAACTGTGATGACTGTACTTACGACATGTTACTCAAACAGATGTATGGTTCATGATGGTTGGGCACGGAGCAGCTGGATCAAATTCACACTGCTGAGCCTCTAATTCTATCGCATTGATCTCGTCCATGTCCTCATTGAAAAGAGCTTGTAGATAGTCTATGTCGTATTCACCAGATTCTGGCCCATAGTGTACAAGGTGGTCCCTTATACCCTTCTCATCATAGAACTCACAGCTTGGGGAAAACATGATGTAAGCAGCAAAAGAAACCATCACAATCGTGAAGTACCATACCAGATGAACAGTTGATCTTGACGAATATAGTCAAAGAGCAGTTTACCTTGACAAGTTTGGCCATGTGGCCACAGCGAGATGCCTCCCATTGCTCATTCCATTTCTCCTGCCACTGCAGCCTGTTGTCGGATCGGTCGTAAGTGCGTGATTGGGTAGGAGATGAGTCCAGTAAGCTTCCACAACCATTTTTCTGTAGGAATACAAACATACGCACATAGCTTAGGTAATCACGCACTTACCTTAGAGGTGTTGTACTGTAGTCTACCTTAGTGACTACATACTAAGGGATACTACAGGTCCTTTAAACCTTGGTACAGGTTTTCTACATTTTCTGTAATGCTGCCCAGAAGGTACGCATTTTTTTCAATACTTGGGCACTCGGGGTCAGGTTTTCACTATACAAGTGAGATTGGATGTGACTCCTTGAGGCACAATGGTGGGGGGTAGAGAGGACAGTCTGATCAGCATATGAACAGGCCTTGCAGCCTTGGCCTGCCACTTGCTAAGTAAAATTGATAATATTGTTGGTATAAAGTCTACCTTACATGTTGCATGAGACTCCCAACAAGGTACTTGATTCCCCTCCGAATCTTGAAGTAGGTTACAATAGACAGCACGTGCCAATCCACCTCTGCTCCCTTTGGGCTCTCCTAGTGAGTAAGCGAATGATGTGGCGGGGTTATACCATGGCTGTGAGGGATCCATCTCGAATAGATGGCCAACTCACCCCTTATCTTTGGTTTCAGGATACTCGACAATGGTGCCAGAAGAATATGTAGAAAACCTGTAAAGCTCTGTACCGAGGTTTAAAGGACCTGTAGTATACCTTAGTATGTAGTCACTGTATAAGATCAGTAAGTTACCTGTAGTATACCTTAGTATGTAGTCACTAAGGTAAACTACAGTACGACGCCTCTAAGCTAAATACGTGATTAACTAAGCTATATGTGTATGTTTGTATTCCTACAGAATAAATATATAGTTTATCCAATGTCGTCTGCCAATTAATGTGAACATTCATCTGGACTTCTTGTGCAAGTGTACTGTGAATATCCGGGACATCTGGCTGAACAGTGGGCTCCAGGGTGGGGTTGAGAAGAGCAGTTAGAGGTAGCATGAAATGAGGAGGGAGGATTCTGGAGGAAAGACAAGGTTGGATGTTTCACAGTGCACCTACCCCCATGCAGCACCTGCATGTCCATTTCAATCTGACTGCTTCTGTAGTGCCAAAAGAAATCTCCAAAGTTCCATCAGCAGTGAGTTCGAGCCAATGAGAGAGAGAGTACCATCATTGAGTTGCAACATGATAGAGCACAATTGATGGTATTCAGTGGTCGGTGCTTGCTCCAAGGGATAATCCCCAACCAGAATTGTTTCCAGGGACCTGTGACCAATACGGGAGATGACCATTGAGTAGCAACGTGACACACATTGAAAAGAAAAGAAAAACCCCCCAAAAATTGAGTTCACAAGGCTCTGGGTCGTCTCTAATATTACATTCTTCATTAACTACAGATGCAGGTTCCAAGGCCTTGTGACAAAGGTATATTCATGGGTATATGAAAATTATCCAGGTATGCAAGATATCTAAACTAAAGCCACCAGCTGATAAGGACACCTCACCACCATGAGTCCTACCCCATATATGGTCCCCTCCCATCTGACATCATTCCTGGGCCTGAGTGAGACCCATTGAGTCTTACCTCCCCCCTTTACTACTCCATTCTGCTGTCACTCTGCCACTACTCCACCCCTTCATAAATACCAGACTGAACTCGGACAAGGGCACAACACATAAGTTGAAGCCAATGTCTGCTCTGCCTCCAACAACTCTGGACAGCCTGGAAGACTCCAGATCTTAACAGCCATGCCCACTTCATGAAGGGCTTGTAATTGATCAACAATTGACTTGATGACATGGGGATATGGAGTGAGGATTTTCGTACAAGTTGAAGTTCTGGATGCAAGGTTTCCACGCAATGCATGCTCCAAGACACCACCAGTCCACTTTGGTTTCATGCCAGTGTGGTCAATCCATTGGCCAACCACCTGTGGAGTGAGAGTATCAAGGCATGAATCCAGTTTCTTGGCATGTGCAGTAATCACATGAGGTGACATGGAAGTCCTGCCACTGAGCTTGGCAGCCTTGAGAATTGTTGGCCAGAACATGGGGGATTGCCAGTTAATACGCCAAGCATCAGTAGGCTCATGGACTTGCTTATGACCAGCTGTAGAGTTGGTTCAAGTCAACTGGTGGATGTCTTCTTTAATCATATGATGCAGTCATGATAGCTCTGTGATAGACTGTGATGGTTCAACAGCAGGAGAGTTGGTTGTCATGGTGGAAGAGTGATGGTGTTGGAGCACATCATTCACAGAGCATTGTTTTTGCTGAGCATCAATTATCAGTTGTTGTTCAAAGTAATAACATAATAGTAGGCTTTGCTCACTGCTTTGAGATGTGCACGGTGCACACGCTGTTGTTCACGATCACGATCACATTTTTGCAACTTTTGTTCTGCAGCCCAAAGTGCAAGAGTGATAACTTTATCTTGCTGTTCCTCATGGTGTTCCAGGTCATCCTGATGGATCACAGCAAGATGTTCTTCACATGAAATCTGTGAAAAATATCTCAAGAGCCCACTTCCTGCAGCAGACTTGAATGTTATGGGTGGAACCTGGGACCCCATAGTACTAGTCACCATAGGCACAGGAACACTTGAAGGTGGGGAACTTCTGGCCTGGGGGTGATGTCAGGGATGGGCTGGGAGACTCAGCAGAGCACAAAGACTTGGACTTGGACTGAGAGTTGTTGTCAGGAGCAGTGGATGGGCGCAGGTAAGAGGGATATGATTGGTCCTTGATGTTGATGTGGGCACACAATAAATAGAGGAGGTCTTGAATGCAGAGGAACTCCTTCCGGTTGTATGAAAAGAGTGGATTGGAGAAAAGATGATGATGAATGATATTGACCATGGCAATGGTGCATGAATATGAATCATCCTGCATGCCATGAGGAAGTGCCAAGCCCTTTGAAAATGGTACAAATGAGTGGTGTTGCAGCCATTGACAAATTTGATCAACATCGTTTGATGGCCACGGCCAGTTCAGTGAGTCACTGTAATGAATTTCATGGTGCTTTGCATCAACCACAAACATGGTCCAATGGACACCATTGACATTGAGTGGGAGGATGACTTGCTCAACCACTCCGTCTTCTAATAAATTACCTAGTTCATGTAGAACAGTAAAGGTCCTGTCCCAGGAATAATGTTCCCACCTCCTTTGATCAAATCACAAGATGTCAACAAAAGTCAGGTCCTGGATGGAAGTGGACTTTTGAAGCTGAGCATTGGCCTGAAACTGACCTGCAACCTTGCCCATCATTGCATCAATAAGCCACCCTTTCATGGGAGTTGCTGCCAGAAACTCTGCCAAGTCCTGCATGGAGAGCCCAGCAGCAGGACCAAGAAGACTCTCACCCCATCCAAGAAGCTGCAGGTTGCAAGAGACCTCGTTTACAATGGCCTGCAGATCTCGGAAACTGGTAACATCAAGGTGTGAGAGCCACTGTGTGGCTTTGAGCCAACACTCTTTAGCAATGAGGGCTTGTTCAAGGTCCATCCAGTACTGGAGAGCCCAGAATGGCAACATGCCAGGGAATCATGGGTCAGCAATGGATCTGGCACCATTGTTCCAGACAGTAGGGAGGCTTTTCAATAGCTGAGTGCTCACAGGGAGGGGAGGGATGGATCATGAGACAAAGTCTTGCTCTAGGGTATCAGGACTGCAACTGTCCTCAACAGAGAAGAAAACATCAGAGGGGAGTTTGGCAAGGGCTGGTCAGCAGTCGAAAAGAGGAAGGTGTGTAAAATTGAGAAGTGCAGAGATGGGTAAATCAAAGGATGGAATGAAAGATGAAACCACAGGTGGGATGTCAAGAAGATGTATGCAGGCATCAGATTGTTCATCTGAGATGTCGAGATGTCCCTCCGAAGGGGTGTTTCTAGAAAGGAGCGAGTCCAGAGGTTGGGTAAGGGGCATTGGCAGTTGAGTAGTAGGCACAAAATTTTCAATCCAGTGTGTTGTCCTCAAGGTCTTTGCTTTAAGGACAGCACATTGCATCAAAGTTTTCAGGTTGAGTCCGGTACCTTCTGGGGATCGTTGTACGAACCCGTCGGCCAACTTCAAGTTGAAGGGTAATGCATTGAGCGCAAAGTTAAGGTGTGACCTGTCACACGACCATACTGATGAACCTGTGTTAATGCAGTCACACCAGGATGACACTGACGAACCTACGAACTTAGCATTATGTAATGTCACACTCCGAGGGGCACGAACCTGAGGTCGAAATGCTACAGTAGTAGTAGGTGACTCACGAGTCAGCTCAGGCTGGAGTTGACAACCACTCGGACTTGTTTCAACAGTGCTGCGCTACTTTGAAACAGGCAAGGTCGATCAGACGAGTCTACCCTCAGTCACAAACTTGGGATTACCAGTCTAACTGTCCACTTGAAGATTTTTACTCGTTCAACAGGGTGGAGTGACCGGAATCTGGAGACTAACAGTTTAGTAACAAAGCTATCTGGTCAGGGCCAAAAAGGATTTTTTCAAGTTACTATGATGCAGTGGGGGCCATGATGCATGATGCATGATGCATGATGGACGGCAACGGATTCCCAAACCAGAGCGCTGAAGCGCTCAGATGTCAGATGTCAGATGTCAGATACGGCGCCGATCCAACTTCTTCGGCTGTACCAAGGCCATATCATCAGATGCCAGATGGTTTGTGCCACCACCCCTGTGGTTCTACAGCAGTGAGCTGTGCTTTGCAGTCAAATATCGTATTCGGGCGCGTCAAAGGTGAAGCGAATCCACTATATTATCCCGAAATGTCGTTGCTCAAGATGGCAGCCTCCTTGGTTGCTCCCTCGCGCACGGATATCTATTTTTTCAGTCTATGTTCGGCAAGTTCTTGCACATGGACCATGTTAGCATCCCCTCGGTCGCTCATCGACTCCAATTGTGTCGTGTTTTTTTCCCCCTTGTGGGCTCGCCCAATGAGTGGATACGAACCACCACGGACCAATTACAGGTTCGTGGCGTCCATCATTGAACGGATTGAATATCCTCATGATTCCACATCATCTGCTTCGCGGGCAGCTGTCTCGCGCTCGCAGGTCTTCCGAAGCTACTTGCTCCATGAGATTCACAGAACGTCTCTGATCACCGCAATATCAAGTACATGACGGCGGGCCGACTCGATCGTTGGGTTGTAAGGGTATGACACTGGTACTACGAACTCGTCAATTCTCAACATTACGCAAGGAACACGTTCCGTACGAGTAGACTAGCTGTCTTGATTTCTCATGGCATCCAAGTGAACGCCTCATTCGCGTATCAGGTACCACTGTACTTTGGAAGACCGTGGACATTGTCTATCGATGCTCGACTGACGTTGTACCATCAGACTCTTTCGATTCCTGGAAACGGCTATGCTACAGCTTGGCCTACGCCCGTCCCTGCTGTGGTTGGTCAAGAACAGACAGCCCTCGAATGCGGTTCCGACTTCCTCCGTCCCAGGAACATTAACCTGCAGCTCCATGTAGAGCATGTGGGGAGATATGCCAGTGCTGTGTCTCATGCCACGGCCGTCCCGATCATACAGCTTTACCCTAAACTTTGCATCCAAATTTCGAGAAAACGAGGTGCTGTCTACTTCGGTCCGACGTTTCCCTGTTTCCCCACGTCTAATACTGGTAGTTAGCGTATCGCACCCACACATTTAAAAGGACGGAAAGCTTCTGTTGCGAATACTTACCTCAACGATCATGCGTTATTCAGAATTCCAGTCCATGGATTATAACCTCTCTCTGGACGGAAGGGCGTCGTTCGATACGGACTCGCGAGCACACGCTGAGCAGATGTGTCCATCCGCATCATACTTTCCCTCGGCGACTTCGTCCCTTTCCGTCCCCCAGTCTGGCCTCACGAATGACGACAATCATACTACGGCTTACAACACAATTCCGGAAGAGAACGAGGTCGGGACCGCGCCTCCATTTTCTCCATACAGACCGGAATTCCTGTCGACACCCGCTCACCGGGAGGCTGGCACTGATTTCGTCCATCCTGATGTCCACCAAACTTCCTTGACCGTTTCTTCCACGGAGACCGACCCCGCTCCACATAAGTCGGGAAACCACGTGAGCATATGAGATGCTGTAGTCATGTCTTTTTTTCTCTGCTGACGTCACCCGTCGGGCAGTTCCCTGTAGCATGTGCACAATCCACAGCCATCCAGGGAACTTCTAGTGCTAGTATTGTATGTGGCGTCACAGACCTGGTATATTTCCACTTACCATCACCTGCAGGCAGAGCCACAGCAACCACAGCACATCATAGAATGGTATCTCCTGTGGGAGAATTCTGTCGTCCTCAACGGCCCACGGCGATTCGTCCCTCAAACCATCTATCAACCGCACTCTCAAGGGGACAAAGAAAGATATGTCGCACTTGCTACACTGAACCCCCCAATCATATTCCGCGCGCACGATTCCCTAGAGTGGGGTGTGCCCCTACAGACGTTGTTAGCTAAGCAGGCGATTCGTCTGCTCCAGGGAAACGAGCCTGCATTTTCTTCGATCGGACCGTCTGTTTCCATCCGCATGCAGGTTCGTTTTTCTGTCTCGAATCATATATATATATCCTCTGGTGCCGCACGCATGTCGTAGGTGCTCAACTTTATCTTTTCAAAGTGGCCTGGTTACCAGCCGTACCATAAATCGATCTCGACGAAGGACTACTCTTCCACACGTCGCCCGATCAACATATCTAAGCTCGCCAAGCTCGTCGCGAAACGCATCCAGCTCTTTATGGAGATCATGAGCAAGCGCCCAATGGAAATTGGCTCTGACCAACAATGGAGAGTCGGCCCACACCACATCACGCTCGACGACCTCATCCTTGTCAGCCTTCACCACATCTCTCGGGGTAGCTGGCAACCGCAAATTCGTCTTCGCCGCTAACGCCTCGAAGTGATTCTGGGCACAATCCCCGAGTACAGTATGTCATCGCTTTCCGCATTAGGTTCTCGTCACTTTCTGCGTCAGGGTTATCAGCACGATATCGCCAAGAAGCTACGTTCTGCGAGCGGTTTCTTCTGTAAACTGCTAGAAGTACACCCCTTTGTGGTAGGGGCGATCACCACACATGACCCGATGCTATTGCTATCATCCAGCTATAGGCCCGAAGACTCTCCTTCTGCATCGATTCCCAGGAGCATCATGAATCATGGTCATGCGAGCCGTCGATATCTTCATTATCTGCGATTATGATTATTTAATGACTTTGACGTTCTTGATGACGGATTCATGTACCTATGACGCTTGTTTTTGTTTTTGTGTTTGCCACATTTGGAATGAGAACGAGAACGAAAGTTTCGACACCTACAAATCTCAGGGTAAGTACGAGTACTTCAAGTGCAACACCGCTGGGCCAGTCAGCAGAACGGTAAATACGGTCTATCCTATGTTTAAATGGAAGTGCCGTCAATCTCGTAGCTCCAAACGTTTCTGTGGACGTTTTGAGGAAGTCGGTTTCTCTGGTGATGTTCAGGCGACAAACAGCACTAGGACGATACGAACGAAACACATACTGCTCCCACGGAGTTGCAAACAGAGGAAACGAGTCCACACTGCTCCACAAGACCCCTTCTGCCTTACTCGCAGTAGCCAATCCGGACACCACATCTTGTCTTCTTGATGCATCACTCCCTGCAGCCTAACCACCAGTCCTGTGAGCCTCGGGCTCTCTCTGATGCATCAATTGGACTCTGCTCCGCTTTTGAGTGATTATCTAAACATCCCAAAGCGGACAGTGCCTTTACACTGCAAGCGGGGGAAGAGAAGCCGACATAAGGAAAGCGTGAGAAAGCTTCCCAAAACATCGGAGGGTTGTGAAAACATACTGGGAAACACACAATTCTATACCCCACATCACTTCAAAGAGCTTGGAAGTAGTTTAGGCATGTTTGTTGATATCATATG